>WSYH01009745.1:0-15353 GCA_036426205.1 Ascaphus truei | reverse complement strand
AACGGATCGCGCAGATACCCCGCCCGGCGCGCCGCGAACTGCCAGAGGAACCCTTGAGAGAGGGGAACGGCGCGCAGAGCCCCCGCGCCCGGCGCCCCGCGAGCGGCACATTGAACCGGGATAGAGGTGACCGGAGCTCCTCATACCCCCGCTCCCTTCTCCCCCCAAGCGGCACAGATTACCCTTGATATGTGACAGGTTCGCTCATATCCCCCTCTTCCTCTCCCCTAACTGCACATATTAACCCTTATATGTGGACGTCTCTCTCATATCCCCCTCTCCCTTTCTCCTCTAAGCTGCACATATTAACCTTTATATATGTGACTGTCTCTCTCATATCCCCCTCTCTCTTCTCCTAAGCGTGCACATATTAACCCTTTTATATGTGACAGTCTCTCATATCCCCTCTCCCTTCTCTCCTTAAGCTCCACTATTAACCCTTTATATATGTGACAGTGTCTCTCATATCCCCCTCCTTCTCCCCTCTAAGCTGCACTATTACCCTTAATAAAGGGACAGTGTCTCTCATATCCCCCTCTCCCCTTCTCCCCCTAACTGCACATATTAACCCTTATATATGTGACAGTGTCTCTCATACTCCCCTCTCCCTTCTCCCCTCTAAGCTGCACATATAACCCTTTATATATGTGACAGTTCTCCTCATATCCCCCTCTCCCTTCTCTCCTCTAAGCTGCACATATAACCCTTTATATATGTGACAGTGTCTCCTCATATCCCCCTCTCCCTTCTCCCCTCTAAGCTGCACATATTAACCCTTTATATATGTGACAGGTCTCTCATATCCCCCCTCTCCCTTCTCCCCTCTAACCTGCACATATTAACCTTTATATATGTGACAGTTTCTCTCCCATACCCTCCCTCTCCTTTCTCCTCTACTAGCTGCACATATTAACCTTTATATATGTGACAGTGTCTTCTCATATCCCCCTCTCCCTTCTCCCCTCTAAGCTGCACATATTAACCCTTTATATATGTGACAGTTCTCCATATCCCCCCTCTCCCTTCTCCCTCTAAAGCTGCACATATAACCCTTTATACATGTGACAGTGTCTCCATATCCCCCTCTCCCTTCTCCCCTCTAAGCTGCACTATTAACCCTTTATAATGTGACAGTGTCTCTCATATCCCCCCCTCCCTCTCCCCTCTAAGCTGCACATATAAACCCTTATTAATGTGACAGTGTTCTCATATCCCCTCTCCTTCCTCCTCTACTGCACATATAACCCTTTATAGTGACATGTCTCTCATATCCCCCTTTCCCTTCTCCCCTCTAAGCTGCACATATTAACCCTTTATATGTGACTGTCTCTCTCATATCCCCCTCTCCCTTATCTCCTCTACACGTGCACATATTAACCCTTTTATATGTGACTGTCTCTCTCATATCCCCCTCTCCCTTCTCCTCTAAGCTGCACATATTAACCCTTTATATATGTGACAGTTCTCATATCCCCCTCTCCCTTCTCTCCTCTAAGCTGCACATATTAACCCTTTATACATGTGACAGTGTCTCACATATCCCCCTCTCCCTTCTCCCCTCTAAGCTGCACATATTAACCCTTTATTATGTGACAGTGTCTCTCATTCCCCCTCTCCTCTCCCCTCTAAGCTGCACATATTAACCCTTATATATGTGACAGTTTCTCCATATCCCCTCTCCCCTTCTCTCCTCTAAGCTGCACATATTAACCCTTTATAATGTGACATTGTCTCTCATATCCCCCTCTCCCTTCTCCCCTCTAAGCTGCACATATTAACCCTTTATAATGATGTGACAGTTCTCCCATATCCCCCTCCCTCCCTTCTCCTTCTCTCCTCTAAGCTGCACATATTAACCCTTTATATATGTGACAGTGCTCTCATATCCCCCTCTCCCTTCTCCCCTCTAAGCTGCACATATAACCCTTTATATAGTGACAGTTCTCTCATATCCCCCTCTCCCTTCTCCTCTAGCTGCACATATTAACCCTTTAATATGTGACAGTGTCTCTCATATCCCCCTCTCCCCTTCTCTCCCTCTAAGCTGCACATATTAACCCTTTATATATGTGACAGTGTCTCTCCATATCCCCCTCTCCCTTCTCCCCTCTAAGCTGCACATATTAACCCTTTATATATGTGACATGTCTCTCTCTATCCCCCTCCCTTCTCCCTCTAAGCTGCACATATTAACCCTTTTATATGTGACTGTCTCTCTCATATCCCCCTCTTCCCCCTCTCTCCTTCCCTCTAGCTGCACATATTAACCCTTTATATGTGACAGTGTCTCTCATATCCCCCTCTCCCTCTCCCTCTCAAGCTGCACATATTAACCCTTTATATATGTGACAGTGTCCTCATCATCCCCCCTCCCTCTCCCCTCTAAGCTGCACATATTAACCCTTTATATTGTGACATGTCTCTCTCATCCCCCTCTCCCTTTCTCCTCTAGCTGCACATATTTAACCCTTTATATTGTGACAGTCTTCTCATATCCCCCTCCCCTTCTCCCCTAAGCTGCACTATTAACCCTTATTATGTGACAGTTCTCCCATATCCCCCTCTCCCTTCTCCTCTAAGCTGCACATATTAACCCTTTATATATGTGACAATATCTCTCATATCCCCCTCTCCCGTCTCCCCTCCAAGCTGCACATATTAACCCTTTATATATGTGACAGTGTCTCTCATATCCCCCTCTCCCTTCTCTCCTCTAAGCTGCACATATTAATCCTTTATATATGTGACAGTGTCTCTCATATCCCCTCTCCTATCTCTCCTTTACGATGCACATATTAACCCTTTATATATGTGACAGTGTCTCTCATATCCCCTCTCCCTTCTCTCCTCTAAGCTGCACATATTAACCCTTTATATATGTGACAGTGTCTCTCATATCCCCTCACCCTTCTCTCCTCTAAGCTGCACATGTTAACCCTTTATATATGTGACAGTTTCTCTCATATCCCCTCTCCCTTCTCTCCTCTAAGCTGCACATATTACCCCTTTATATATGTGACAGTGTCTCTCATATCCCTCTCCCTAAGCTGCACATATTAACCCTTTATATATGTGACAGTTTCTTTCATATCCCCCTCTCCCTTCTCTCCTCTAAGCTGCACACATTAACCCTTTATATATGTGACAGTTTCTCTCATATCCCCCTCTCCCCTCTAAGCTGCACATATTAACCCTTTATATATGTGACAGTGTCTCTCATATCCCCTCTCCCTTCTCCCCTCTAAGCTGCACATATTAACCCTTTATATATTTGACAGTGTCTCTCATATCCCCTCTCCCTTCTCTCCTCTAAGCTGCACATATTAACCCTTTATATATGTGACAGTGTCTCTCATATCCCCTCTCCCTTCTCTCCTCTAAGTTGCACATATTAACCCTTTATATATGTGACAGTTTCTCTCATATCCCCTCTCCCTTCTTCCCTATAAGCTGCACATATTAACCCTTTATATAAGTGACAGTCTCTCATATCCCCCTCTCCCTTCTCTCCTCTAATCTACACATATTAACCCTTTATATATGTGACAGTTTCTCTCATATCCCCCTCTCCCTTCTCCCCGCTAAGCTGCACATATTAACCCTTTATATATGTGACAGTGTCTCTCATATCCCCCTCTCCCTTCTCCCCTCTAAGCAGCACATATTAACCATTTATATATGTGACAATTTCTCTCATATCCCCCTCTCCCTTCTCTCCTCTAAGCTGCACATATTAACCCTTTATATATGTGACAGTGTCTCTCATATCTCCCTCTCCCTTCTCCCCTCTAAGCTGCACATACTAACCCTTTATATATGTGACAGTCTCAAATCCCCCTCTCCCTTCTCTCATCTAAGCTGCACATATTAACCCTTAATATATGTGACAGTCTCTCATATCCCCCTCTCCCTTCTCGCCTCTAAGCTGCACATATTAACCCTTTATATATGTGACAGTGTCTCCCATATTCCCCTCTCCCTTATCCCCTCTAAGCTGCACATATTAACCCTTTATATATGTGACAGTTTATCTCATATCCCCCTCTCCCTTCTCCCCTCTAAGCTGCACATATTAACCCTTTATATATGTGACAGTCTCATATCCCCCTCTCCTCTCTAAGCTGCACATATTAACCCTTTATATATGTGACAGTGTCTCTCATATCTCCCTCTCCCTTCTCTGCTCTAAGCTGCACATATTAACCCTTTATATATTTGTACTGTATATTGGTTTATCATGGGTGTGTATATAACGTGTGTACTGTATATATATATACTGTACTGTATACTGTATCTCTCTCTCTCTCTCTTTCTCTCTGTCTCTCTGTATGTATATATACAGTATACAGTATATATATATAGTTGCATGATGAAGCCACAGTACAAATTCATGGGTGAAGGGTGGGTATCGTGCCTGTGGAGGGCGCTCTTCCGCTGCTTCGGCGCGCGCCCGGCACCCTCCGGCGCGCGCCAGTTTACTGCTGCGGCCGAGAACGGGCAAATGCTCGAATAAACTCGGCCGCAGCAGTATCTCTCTCTCTCTCTCTCTCTCTCTTTCTCTCTGTCTCTCTGTATGTATATATACAGTATACAGTATATATATATAGTTGCATGATGAAGCCACAGTACAAATTCATGGGTGAAGGGTGGGTATCGTGCCTGTGTGGCTTAACCCCTTAATTACCTTTGCGGTTATTATCCGATAAGGTGTTTAAGGGGTTAATTGATACCAGGAGTGCCAACCAGCGGAGATTCACAGATTCCAGGAGTGCCAACCAGCAGAGATTCACAGATTCCAGGAGTGCCAAACAGCGGAGATTCACAGATTCCAGGAGTGCCAACCAGCGGAGATTCACAGATTCCAGGAGTGCCAACCAGCGGAGATTCACAGATCCCAGGAGTGCCAACCAGCGGAGATTCACAGATTCCAGGAGTGCCAACCAGCGGAGATTCACAGATTCCAGGAGTGCCAACCAGCGGAGATTCACAGATTCCAGGAGTGCCAACCAGCGGAGATCCGCAGATTCCAGGAGTGCCAACCAGCGGAGATTCACAGATTCCAGGAGTCCCAACCAGCGGAGATTCACAGGTTCCAGGAGTGCCAACCAGCGGAGATTCAGATTCCAGGAGTGCCAACCAGCGGAGATTCACAGGTTCCAGGAGTGCCAACCAGCGGAGATTCGCAGATTCCAGGAGTGCTAACCAGCGGAGATTCACAGATTCCAGGAGTGCCAACCAGCGGAGATTCAGATTCCAGGAGTGCCAACCAGCGGAGATTCACAGATTCCAGGAGTGCCAACCAGTGGAGATTCACAGATTCCAGGAGTGCCAACCAGTGGAGATTCAAAGATTCCAGGAGTGCTAACCAGCGGAGATTCACAGATTCCAGGGTAGTGCCAACGCGGAGAGTCCCGATTCCAGGAGTGGCTTAACCAGAGAGATTCACAGATTCAGGAGTGGCCCAACTAGCGGGGTCACCAGATACAGGAGTGCTAACAAGCGGAGAGTCACAGATTGGCGGAGTAACAACCAGCGGAGATTTCACAGATTCAGGAGTGACATCCAGCGGAGATTCACAGGATTCAAGGAGTGCTAAACAGCAGAGATTCACAGATCCAGAGTGCCAACAGCGGCACAGGTGATTCGCAGATCCACGGAGTGCTAACCAGCGAAGATTCACAGATTCCAGGAGTGCCAACCACGAGAATTCACAGATTCGAGTGCTCACCAGCGTGAGTCACAGATTCCAGGAGTGTACACCAGCGAGTTCACAGATTCCAGGGAGTGCCAACCATGCGGAGATTCATCAGATTCCAGGAGTGCTCACCCGCTAGATTCCTCACAGATTCCAGGAGTGCTAACCAGCGGAGACTTCACAGATTCCAGGAGCTAAAGGCTTCAACAGAAAGAGCCACGCGGAGATTCACAGATTCCAGGAGTGTCAACCCAGCGGAGTTCACAGAATCAAGATTTCAGGAGTGCTAAACCAGCGGATTACAGATTAAGCTACCAGGAGTCCAGATGAGTGCTAACACCGGAGATTCATCAGCATTTCCAGGAGTGCCAAAGACGGAGATTCACAGATTCCAAGGAGTACGCTGAATCACATTCCGCAGTGCAATGGATATCAAGTCAGGCTACCAGCGGGCTCACGATCCAGGAGTGGCCAACCAGTCGGAGATCACAGATTCCGGAGTGCCAACCAAGCGGAGATTCACAGATTGCCAGAGTGCTAACCAGCAGGAGATTCCCAGATTCCGAAGTGAGTGCCAACCAGCGGAGATTCCACGATTCCAGGGTGACATCCCAGCGGAGATCTTAGATTCCAGGAGTCGCTCAACACGCCGGAGAGTTGTCCAGAACTGTCGACAGGAGTGATCAACCAGCAGAGATTCAAGATTTTTACCAAGGGAGTGCCAACCAGCGGAGATTCAACAGATTCAGGAGTGCACCAGCGAGATTCACCAGATTCCAGGAGTGCAACCAGCGGAGATTCACAGATTCCAGGAGTGCTCGACCAGCGGAGATTACAGATTCCAGGAGTGCCAACCCAGCGGAGATTCACAGATTCCAGGAGTGGCTAACCAGCGGAGATTCACAGATTCCAGGAGTGCCAACCAGCGAGCAGATGGATCACGAGTTCATTCCAGGAGTGCCAACCAGCGGAGATTCACAGATTCCAGGAGTGCCCCAGGGGATTCAGATCCAGAAAGTGCCACCAGCGGAGATTCACAGATTCCAGGAGTGCAACCATGGGATTCGCAGATTCAGGAGTGCTAACCAGGGAGATCACAGATTTCAGTCCTGGAGTGCCAACCAGCGGAGATCACAGATTCCAGGAGGCCAACCAGTGGAGATTCACAGATTCCAGGAGTGCCAACCAGCGGAGATTCACAGAGATTCCAGGATGCAACCAGCGAGATTCACAGATTACCAGGAGTGCCAACCAGCGGAGATTCAAGATTCAAGGATGAGCCAACCAGCGGAGATTCACAGATTCCAGGAGGTGACAACCAGCGGGATTCCACGTATTCCAGGAGGCCACTAACCAGCGCAAGATTCAAACGATTCCAGGAGTGCCCCAGCAGAGTCGATTTCAGGCACCAGCGGAGATTCAGACTTCCAGGAGTGCAACCGCGGAGATTAACAGTATTCCAGAGTGCCAACACAGCGGATTCACAGACTTTCAAAGGAGTGATCAACCAGGCGAATTCAGCAGATCCCAGCGGTGCTAACAGCGGGAGATTCACAGATTCCAGGAGTCGCCCAACCACGGAGATCACGTTCCCGAGTGTCCAGACCCAGCGGACAGATTCAGCTACTGATGTCCAAGGGATGCATAACCAGCCGGCGATTCCAGTAGATTCCAGGGAGTGGCCAACCGCGGAGATTCACAGATCGTGAGTGCCAACCGCGGAGATTCTCGCAGATTCCAGGGTGCACCAGCGGGATCCGATCTCCAGGGAGTGTAACAGATCGGAGATTCACAGGATATCATCGAAGTCCGCAACCCAGCGAGAAGAGATTCGACAGATTCCAGGAGTGCTAACCACGGAGGATTATCCACAGATTTCCTGAGTGCTACCACGCGGGAGGTTCACTAGATTCCAGACGAGGTGCCATAACAGCAATGAGAATTCACGGATGTCCAGCAGTGCTAACCGATCGGAGATTCACTATTCCAGGAGTGCTAACCAGCGGAGATTCGTAGGGCCGTGAGTTCAGGGATGATTTTACGGTAAAGTGTTGGCAGGTGTGTTTGGTAGCAGGGACCAGACTTGCTGGTTACCCTGAAACATGACCCTAGGAAATCCTACAGATTCCTGTGAGACATGAAAAGACCCAGACCACCGGACAAACTCTCTCCTAGGAAGCAGTAGGCGGCTCAACGCCAGGTCTTCCCTGCTTCAGCACAGACCAGAACAGTAAGACGGGGCAGGGGGATAAATACAATCAAAGGTCCCCCGGTATATGCCCAAACCCCGAATCCAGTATATGGGTTCGAGTCTCTCCCCCATGTATAAGATGACGGGAGTGAAATGTTTCTAAGTCCCGAGCTTAGAGAATAAAAAGAGGGTTTTTGCTAAACTTCTGTTAGGAAGTTCGATTAGAGTAGATAGAAAACATAATAAAACGACATGACTAATTTGTATAACTTTTAATAAAAAGTGATTGAATGAAAGTGCCCTATATGAGTATTAAACCTGATAGGAATTAATTAGCGGTTTCATTCAGTACACCGGAGACAGGGAAACACTAATTGTATTCTAGCACTCCACTAGTATGCGTTGAAGTGCCTCACTGTAATGAGTGAGGAATTTACAGACTCCGGACTTCTAAGGCAACCTGTCGGCTTAATGCCACAAGGTCTCGTACAGTCCAGAGTTGAAGTCTCAGAGTTTCTGAGGGTGGCGTTGGGAGGGACTACTCAAGTACCCCCATTCTAGTGTAACGTCCAGACCATTTGGAAAATGGTGCCCAGCCCAGACTTCTTGTGTCAGGTAGAGGGGTTGGGTCTCACATATACTATGTGGCAAGGTTCTAGGTGGCGCATGGCCTTAGCGAATAGGAAAGACACCCCTGCCAGGTTTCTGAAGTATTGGAACTCCGGGATAGGTGGGACAAGAGATTCCACAAGGATGTGATCAGGCTTGCACATGTTAGATTAACTGTAGGGTTCTGAACCCCATTGAGCAGCCACAGTATTAGAACACTACCTAGGAAATTCTGGGAGAGGGTTCTGGGGCAGTCTCACAGTAAATGCCTAACATTGCCTAAATTTCTGTGAGATTCTTATGGCCCATCGGATTAACCAAGCGGGGGGTCCCTGCGTCCATTCAAACTGAAATTGGAATGCAGGGACCCCCCGCTGTGTTAATCCGATGCCCAGTAAGAATCTTCACAAACAGTTGAGGCAATGTGCAGCAATGTTGTGGCAGAGGTTGTGGCATTTAATGACGAGACTGCCCCAGAATTTCCCGGCACGAGTTCTACTAACGTTGGCTGCATCTAAATAAGAATTCATTGAGAGGCACATTGAGAATCAGATTCACTAAAAATGCATACGATTCATAAAGCTTCATAATCATCAATGTCAAGTGCCATACAGCAGGGCAGATTTGAGAAACGGACCAAGGCTTTCGGAGAATTCCCGTATGGGGAATACTCACTACAGACTTTTATTTTAAAGATTCAATCTGGACAAAGAAATTGTTTGCCTCCGTCCAGTAAGTGTATCCTTTTTATTTCAAACTTTTTCAATTAGCATGTCCATAACATACATAGAACGGTCAAGATCCTTTTATACATGTAACAATAAATTGTATCTTCATCAACTGGGACTTAAAGCTCGTCTTGCTGGTAAAGGGAGACGCTGCGGATCCTCGTTAGTAGATGTGGAAAGACGAAAGAACAAATATGTTGTCGCCAATAAATAATGGGACCCTGTCTCATCACCCCCCCCCCGGCAATATATCTCCACTCACACCAAAGCTAATGAAAATACGAGCAGAACAGCGACTCTTCTCCTTCTCTGAAGGGAGCTCTCTTTATCTTTACCTCTAATTCTCGGACACAGTGTAAGCCTGGTTATGCTCTGGAAACTTCTCTGGATTATTGGGTTCTTTAACGTGTAGTCATCAAGGAAAGATAAGGGGTCCGACGCTCTGGGTTTCTCTGGCCGAAGGTTCCATCCCTGGAGGCCAATATCCTCCATTGCTTCTCTGGGTTCCCACTAAGGCCAGCCATACAAGACTAAGGTACTGTGACTGGGGATTGTAAGGAGGCATTAGGAGGAGTATCACAAGGCCTAATCCTAGCAGTCTTAAATGACTCCAGGAAGTCATAGCACACAGGGTTGTTTTTTGCGAACCCCAGGGGAAACGCAGGGTTGTTAACTATCCGGGGTCACAAGGAAGGGTTCGAGACATTGAGTACGTCTTCTGCTTTCAGACCAAAATTTCCAATGTGTACTCATCGGACCCCAGTTCAAAATCTTCCCATTTGTCCTTCTCTATCTGGGCCGCCGACCAACAGGAACCCGGTAGAGAGGAAGGCGCCGTATGATGGATTCAACACAAAACCTATTCCACATTACCACTTGTTTTTAAGTGGGCTGCTTGTATATTTGATGATTCTTGTGGACCCCCCATCACCCCACCCGCTCTCAGGGCAAGCAACTACCGATCGCCACTCGCGCTTTTGTCATTTCATTATAAACTGAAAGATTCTTTTTCTGAATGTTTTTAGAGATGAGAGGTCTTTTATCGGAAGCGTCTGGAAAAAAATAGGAGGTGATAATATGTTCATTTGTAAACGCTATCCTGCCAACCAGGATATCTTGAAAACTATCCAGGTCTGAGATATTTTTTGATTTTTTTCCAATAAGGCGGGGAACATTGCCATTGGTAAAACTTTTTGGTTTATGAATTTGCTAGTGAATCCTAGGGATTGATATGTGTCTGACCTGCATTTATAGCCTAAAATTCTTTGTACGAAGTTTGATGTCCGGGGCTGAGAGGGTTACATTTAGTGCTTTTATAGCACTGGACATTGATAGAAGTTCGAAAATTCCTTGGGCTATTTCTTTTTCGTCATACAGTATGCTATTATTCCTGTTTGGTCCGAATGCGGGGATTTGAGATTTAACTCTCAGACCTCTTCGTGGGTTAGCTAACACCTGTCCGCTTTGTTACCCTTATCATAATAACGCTGGTTGTCCATCTTAGAGTCTCTCTACTTTAGCGAGTTGAATCTTTAAGATCCACTCTTGTTTATCTAATAGTGTAGAATAATTTTTTTTGAAGACTCTTTTTGTGTGATTGTTTAATTTGGCTAATTTATCCGATATTCTTGCTATTGTTTGTTAACCCTTTTCGTATATGCCGCCATAGATATTCAGATCTCCTTGATGGATGCTTTGGGAGCCTCTCACAACACTGAGAGGGGAGGCACTGTAGCCTTTGTTTAGCAAAAAGTACTCAGCAAGTTTTTGTTTTTGATCCCTCTGTGTCAGCCGAATTTAGTAGAGAGGAGTTTAATTGCCATGCATATCTGTTGATTTAATTGTATGGGAAGAGAAAAAACATCTAATCCTAGGTGTATGGTCAGACCAGTAAATTGTGCCTATACGTGGACTGGGCGGTTGCCTGTAGAATATCTTGGTTACCCAGAAAATAATCAATCTCGAGTAAGGGACTGATGGGGAGCGGAGAGAAACTGTATAGTCCCTCTGGACCTTGGTTGCTGAGCTCTCAGATATAAATGAGTGAGAAGTTCTTTAATATATCTTTGATATTTAACGTTCACCTGAGTTGCTTTCGAGTGGCTAACTAACGGAGTTGTGGTTTATCTAAGTCAGGGGGAATTTTTTCTTCCTCTAAGGATTCCAGAACATTTTGTATGAATTCTGCTTGTTTTTCGTTGGGGGCATATACCGTAAGTAAAGTACGAGACCCTGAAAGGGATCTCTAGAAATTAAAAATCTGCCTCCGGGGTCTTGGTTGTGGTTTTTATGACTATAAACGGGGATTATGTTTTTAATTAAGAGGCCACTCCTCTTTGTTCCTCAGAGAAAAGGATGGAAATATGACTGGGGGTACACCTGTTCTAATGTATTTGGGGGAGTATTTGTGTTGAAAGGTTTCCTGTAAAGAACATGATATCTCCTTAGTCTTTTTCAGGTTTCCTCGAGCGCTAGTCCCTTTTTCCTATTGAATTTAGACCGTTACGTTCATTGATTACTATTTTAGTGAAGTTTTACTTGCCATATTTCGTTTCATAGTAGGAAGCTTGATATGACCAACTTTCCCAGGTGGTTGCTTTATTAATGGATAATCGGTATATTCTTGTTTTTTAGTTTTTAAAACTCCAGAATCGCATCTTAAGGGCCTCTCGGTGTGTCTGACAAGACAAGAGACAAGCAAGATGGGGGAAGGATGGGGCAGGAGGTGGGTAAAAGAGATAGGTGTGGAAAAAGGTGGGATTACTATATAAACCACAGCATTTGGTAGGGTCCTATTTGACCAGTAATTTGGGCTTATTGACCTGGGGAGACTTCCCTGCGTCTTGCATGGCTTTTGCACTGAGAATCCTTTTGCGTCTTACTCTGAACATTCACTAAAAATAAAACCCTCATAGTTAGCAAAACAAACCTATTTCTAATATTTGCTAATATAACTTTTTCTAGTATAACATCCAAATAGAAACCCATTTTCATTGACTGGAATCTATGCGGCTCTACTTTATATATTTACTATAATTTTTACCTCCGGGATCGAGGGAATCCCAACATCCCCTTTATCCAAGATGAGACTCTGATATGGGATATGCAGGGGGGGAGGGGGGGGGTTGGTGGTCGTGGATAAGGGTTGAAAAAAAGGTGGGTCGGGGGGAACTCCAACCTAGAGGGTGGGACAGAACGGAAAGAGGATGCTATCAGAGGTGAGAGAAGAAACACAGAAGGGGGAGTAGGGGGAGTGATGAGGACAGTACCAGGTAGCTAAAATAGAAAGATAGCGAGGAGCCTTATGTGGTGGTGAATGAAAGGGTAACGGCCAATAATAAAGAATTATGCCCGGCTGGTGAACCCTTTAAACTTGTTGGGACTCTGAAGGGGTTAAATTGGATGGTCACCCATAATGACATGTTTCCCCACAATATCTTATGTCCCTGTTTCTGCAGCCAAAGAAGTAGCTGCAGTAGTATGAATAAATGGCAAATGGCAAATTGTATTGCCGACCAAAAGGGGGAAAGCACTATTCAGTCTAGTGCGAATGCCAAGCGCTAATTGCATACGTGTGCATTGGAGTCAAGTGCGCTGAATTGAAGAGGTGCTATCATTGTTATACCACACACGACGCTAACTGCAAAGGTAATTGAAATAAGTGGTCTGCGGTTAGCTTGAGTACCTGATGAGTATACAATTGTATCCAGCTGTTTTGTCTTATCACTTAACTGTGAATTTGTGAAGTGCCCGGTCTGCGGTACAGATCAAAGCCAGAAAAGATAATGTATGCCGCTATGTAACCAGAACGATAATATGGGTCAGAAACGCAATCCCACATCACATGTAGCCCCTTCAATAAGCTGGTTAACTTGCGCTAGCGAAAGAGCTAGCTCTAATTTTGGAGTTGCAGCTAGGTTAAAAATGATACACATGAACATAACAATTGGCGTTATATATTTGCACACACAAAACCGACCATTATAAAAATACAACTCTCTTCCAATTGCGTTTGTTTTAAATGACAGGCTGGGACCCTTTCCGGCACACGCCCGGCAATGATCCATTAACAAGCCCATATGTTATGGATGGATGAGGCTGAGGGATTATCATGTCCGTATTCAAAGGGCACCCGCATACCACTGTAAACACTGCTCCGACACTGTCCACCTGTCTGTTCATTCCTTTATATTTGTCGTCCCACCTACTAATCCGGTTACCATTTTGAGAACAAGCCAGCTCCAGCGGAATTCCACTACTGTGCAGTTGGCCCACTTCCGTTACCCGAACTGTGTGATTACCCCCCCACTACGAGTGCCCCTTCTTCGGCAGACCACTCAGACTGAGCTCTTACCTCAACCTGCTCTATTGTACCTCCCTGCTAGCCTCCCTCAGGAGATAAGGCTGAGCATGCTCGCCGGGATCCACATCGGTGGGCTACAAATGGCAAGCACTGATTGCCACCTCGGTGCTGATGGTCTTCCTTGAGAATATTTAGTGTAGGTCTTATCCTTCCTGTCTCAGCATCTGCCTTTGACAACCCATGAGTCATTCAAGCCGGGTATCTGAGAACTATCACATACTGAAGCACAGAAGATCAGTATTGGTAGTCTCCCCTTCCCACTTCACGGAATAGGTCCAGAGGTCCCCGCTACCCTGCGATCATATAGAAGATCAGAGGGGGAGGAAAGCCTGTATTATTCAATGCGTCGCGGAGGGTGGGGGGTGGGTTCTCGCCCTCCATTTTTTCCTCCTTCTCTTTTTCTCCCCCTTTTCCCCTTCCCTTCCTCTTTTCCTCTTCCTTCCCCCCTTTTTTTCCTTCTGTTTCCATTCCCTCTCCTTTCTCCCTTCCCCTTCCTTTTTCCTTCCCCCCCCTTCTTGGTTTCTCCCTCTCTTCTTTGTTTTCTTTTTTTTCTCCTCTCCCCTCCCCCCCCCACTTTTTTTCTTTTTTTTTTTTTATCCTCCCTTTTTTTTTTTTTTTTTTTTTTTTCCCCCCCATACCCCTTTCCCGCCTTTCCTCTTATCCCCTTCTTTTTCTCCTCCCCCCCTTTTTCGCCTTCCTCCTTCCCCCTCCCCTCTCCCGCCTCTTTTTTTCCTCCCTTTTTTTTTTTTTTCCTTTCCCCCCCTTGGTACCTTGATGGTAGCAAACAGAATACCCTGCAAAGGTCCCAGCCTTGGCTTTCCCAGATAACAGTGGTCGCAGTCTGACCACCCAGTTCCTCCTTGGAATTCGGAACTGGGAGCACTGCATCTCCGAAGTCACTAAAGAATGTCCGTCGAGGGTATGTGATCCCGAACTTGCAAAGGTTGATGATCGCCCAGGGAAGCTCCTGTTCAAAGTTTAAAACGGGCCTCCTCACCCTCGTCCTCGCGCGTGGTGAGTCTTTATGAATTACTGCGTCAGGAGCTGGACTCGTCCGCAGTGCACCCCACCACCTTCCCATGTAACGAGAAGTGCAATGAGCCCCGGAAAGCCCACTACGGCAGCCGCCGTTGCTACTTCATCCGCACGCACTGGGCCATGCCACCCACACACACACACACACAGTGTATACACCCCCTATGTCTTCAGATTACGCACACACAGTGCATACCCTCCCTATGTCTCCATATTACACACACACAGTGTATACACTCCCTATGTCTCCAGATTACACACACACAGTGTATACCCTCCCTATGTCTTCAGATTACGCACACACAGTGCATACACTCCCTATGTCTCCAGATTACACACACAGTGTAAACACTCCCTATGTCTCCATATTACACACACAGTGTATACACTCCCTATGTCTCCAGATTACACACACACAGTGTATACACTCCATATGTCTCCAGATTACACACACAGTGTATACACTCCCTATGTCTCCAGATTACACACACCGTGTATACACCCCTATATCTCCAGATTATACACACACAGTGTAAAGTATACACCCCTATATCTCCAGATTACACACACAGTGTTTACACTCCCTATATCTCCAGATTACACACACAGTGTATACACTCCCTATATCTCCAGATTACACAGTGTATACACTCCCTATATCTCCAGATTACACACAGTGTATACCCTCCCTATGTCTCCAGATTACACACACACAGTGTATACACTCCCTAT
>WSYH01009744.1:0-25072 GCA_036426205.1 Ascaphus truei | reverse complement strand
CGAAACTGCGGCATACCCGCGCCCACCAGGACTGTAAAGTCCGCGGCCGTAAGTAAAGGGGCATTATTCCCTGTGGGGACCGCTCCCATAATTGCCACCCCTGGGTGGCGGTTTCGCACTATGGTCGCGGAGGAGTGAGTTCCGTACGTGAAGTGACTGGGCCAGAAGACTTCAGTCTATCTACCTAAACCCGGTCATTTGCGATGAACCACTCGACCAGGCACGAGACCTACCCTGAAGTGGTCCCTACCAAAAATGGCCTGCCCCTCCCTGTGGGTAACTATGGTCTCCCTCGCCATTTCCCCTACTCAGTCCCCCCCGCCACCGCAGGAACACCAATCACCACAACGTCTGCTACTTAGTATTGAGGGTGCTAACAACCGGACGGTGGTCGTGCTCTCCTACAGGCGGGACTGCCCAAACTAGGCAAACTTTCTTAACACGGGCGGCACTTGCCCACATTATGCGGGATCATTATATTTGTGTGGGCCCATGCCTCGTTCATTTATACCATTCAAATCTATGACCCCCCAGGGGGATACCTTAAGCGTTCTTTCCCGTCATAGAGTCCCCGTGTTCTGCTGTGGCTACCTGGTGCGAGTCCCGGCGAAGGGACGCGCTGTCGACAGTCGGCTGGGTCAGTAAGCGACGCGAGGCGGTCGGGTACCTCCCTGACCCGCAGAGACAAGATTTCGCCACGCTCGTCGGGACCCCCCTTCCGGAAGGAGAGATTACCTCGAAATGAGGACCTCCTGACTTCGGTGCGAAATCGGATATCCAAAGGGACCCCGGACGGACGCACCCGCCGTGGGGGTGAGTGGGCGTATGGCGAACGGCGTCACCCCGCATATCGTCGGTCCGAGCGTCGGAGTCCCGCCGACCAGACCGGCGGCCGACGGGAGAGAGCCGCCCGCCCCTGTCGGACTGGTATAAGAAGCCGCCCCTCATTCCTTGTCCCGTCAGCCAGCGCAGCGGAGAAGGGCCCGTGCCAGGCCGCACCGCAGCTACATTTTGGTAACAAGACATAGCATCAACCTCTCGCCGATGGCGATGACGCGGAGCTTCCGGCTGTCTAAGAGTGAAGAGATCCAGCATGTGGGATCCAACACCGGCCTGTCCCGCGGAAACTGAACATGGTTTCGCGGTTCCAGGTGACGTAATCACAACTTTTCACTTTTCCCGGTGGCTGTACGATATTGCGAACACCCAGAACAGATGCCTCGCCGCTTCGGCGATCGGGGAAGTCCCCGATCACCTACAATGCCACAGCTATTGGATGGCTCTCCGGACGGAGGAGGGTAGGAATCCTCATTGGACCGTCTAACGGACCACCAGGAGCGTGTCGTAACCCCCGTGGGTCGCATCTCTCGCCTTTGCCCAACCCCACGCCCCTAGCTAAACCCTGCCCCATCACACGTCACCGGTTACACACCCGCCTAGTCATTGAGCGTGTGGACTTAAGCACCGTGGGATTAAGGTAAGACTGACGGGGTAAAGACACGCAGTGGCGCTAACGGAAGTGAACTCCTCACTTCTCTTGGGAGGGGGAGATCATTCCTTAAAACAGCAAGAAGTAGTGGCTGCGGATAGGCCGACTGGTTGCCCCTGTCAGTTCCGGCGCCAGGCTGAAAAGGCCCCGGATCTTCTAGGTGTCTGTACCTTTAAACTTTGCTTCTGATCGTGTTTCTCCTGCGGTATTTCCAGGGACGTGTATGGGAGCTCAGGAGGTCATAGGTTAAAAGAGAGCGTTTGTGGGCCCCATTATTTGAAAGGGTACTCCGACTTCCCCACCCCCTGGATGGCCCGCACTCGGTCCTCATGTCCGGGATGACGGATGTTGTTGGACTATATATGGTTGGGCTGTTGGGGAGAGGTTTTACCCATAACAGATGGGCCAGAGAGCTCTTCAGTGAGCTCATCATGGGTGCTTATTGCAGAATTGAGAATAGGGAATAGAGCCCATGGGTCCTTAGTCAGTAATAGCAGATACCTCCGTGGCCCCGCTGACTGATAGCCCCTATCATGGGTGGTTGCCGGGAGGGCGAGGTTAAGGCTGAACCTTACTAGGATTTATTAACGGAGCTGAGGAGACCATAATGGCTCTTTATAATCTTCCTCTCCCGGTTGGAAGTCACCCGTTTATGTCCCGCTAGACCTCTCATGGATGCGACATTGAGTGACCAACACCGTTGATATGGGGCATTTTAGATGGAAGGCCATAGAGATACCCTAGGGTGAATTGTAGGGAGTTCTGTGATAGGGAAAGCTTAGAGCGCATAGAGCCTTAGTGCGGTTATGGGGCATTGGCCGAACCTCATAAGCACCGGTGCATATAGGCCTGAAGAGGGGTGATTGCCTAGGCAATGGCACTCACTTTCCATATATAGGGGCGGAAGGAGGTCAAGAAGTGCCTGACCCGACTCACGTCAATTTTTAGGAGTATCTGCTACGTGTTCCGCGGGTTTCGTGGCGGCCTTGGTCTGTGGGTGCCTCCCCCCTGGTTTAGAGTAGAAATCCCGGCTGTCCAAAATCGGCTGGCTCTGGCGTGAAGTGTAACTGTAGTTGGTATTCTCTTTTGTCTTTTATACCATTGGATGTAGTGACTGTTTAACTAATTCTGTTTTTTGCGCATTGCAGTCAGTGCTTCCTGGAAAAGGGTCATACAAAGTCTTAGTCCCCCAAGCGCGGACGAATGGAATCCAGGGGGAGAATGTACGGACATGTAAAATGGCTGACATTCAGTCCTGCTGCCCTTCACTCTCTCCCTGCTGACAGATAGAAGTGCCTGGTTACGTTGTGTGGGCCTCGCCACAGCTAGTATTGATGTGGTGCCCTCACAACCCCAAACCCTGGTCGGGTGCCCCTGTGTATGAATGGTGACTCAAGAGTGTCCACGCTCCTGACTCCATGGTTAGGATGGTCGAGTGTGTCAGCCATCCGACAAGTACATAAGGCAACTGCACGTAGTCTTCTCAAAGCTTAGTTCTGCACATATCTAAGTGCTATTCGAGCAGAGTTTTCTAGGAGAGTTCTGAAGGATTTCAAGTGTTGTCATATGTTCACGTTATGAATTATTAGTTCAACCCAGGGGTAGTACTGTATGGTCCTAGGGACCTGGCAGCAGGTGGTGATCTGTCCCTGAGGGGAATGGACAACTCCCGATTGAGGAGAGACATTCTGAAAGGAAGAGCAGCAGAGTAAAGCACTCTGGCGGCTAAGTCGTCTCGACTGCGAGGGGCAGTGCGCCACCATCAATCACATAAAGATGCCTTGGTCACAATCAGACATAATCCCCCGTCGTGAATGTTAAGTTGAGTGTACAGGAGCACCACGAGAGGAGTTCCTCTTCAGATTCACCATCCCTTGCGGACGCAGAGACTCTGTGAGGTGGGAGGCGCTGCACATGAATAGTGAGACTCAAATCACTACCTCAGACTGCCTGTCTGGGTGATCTCCCCATACAACATCATCGGGAGACTCAGGGTGGCCGGTTGCCAACAGGTGCACCACACCAGCTACAAACCATGGTACTGGGGCTTTAGACCACAGGGCCAATGTGAGATTGGGTGGGTCCAGGCAGGCTCAGAAATAACGTTACACACGTTTAAATGCTTCTTCAGGGGTTCACGGAAACCCCATTGATTGTGAACCATCAGGCCATTTAAATGCCATTAAGTCAATGAGGTCCCCTGTGTTTTTCGTTTTCCATTTGTTCTTTTTCCTGGCATCAATAGTCTTCTTTCTCTGTAGTCATGAAATTGTGTGGTTAAATTATGTTTGTTTTTTTTTTAAATTTTTCGAATGAGAAATCGAACAGAAATATTTAATGAACTTTTCTATGCGCTGTGGGTTGTCTTCATCTTCAGGGTATTTTCAGACCAAATGGGCTTGCTTTAAACAAACCAAAGCACAGTTTGAATTGTACTTCTTTTTGATGCACAACAATACAACACCCGCTACGCTAGTATAATCAGGTTGTAAAAGTGTAGAAGCTGTAGCAATGATCCCTGTTGCAATACTTGGGCTGTGACGCTGTGGTGTGTTTGGCATCCCTGTGGGTAAGTTTTGTAACCCCCACCCAAACGTCCATTTACAATTTGATACTAAAACAAACCAAGAACTTGTCAAATCTGTGTCGGCAGCGAAGTTAGCCAAAGATGAACGGCTCGCCTTTCTTGCCCGTTTGTTTTCACACTGACGCGAGTAATTTTGACTTGATGCATAAGTCAGGGTCACATGCTGATTGTTATAAAACGTTTCTGCCATGTTAGTACAGGTCTTGTTTGTAGCTGGAAAGATCGTTTCTGTGTGACTTATTTTTTCGGATGGTCAGCATATCAATGTGGCAGCCCAAATTTCTAAAGAAGGGGCGACGAGCCCCTGCCCAGATATTAAAACTATGACAAGGGCTAGGAGATTTGAGGGGTTGGTTCGAGCTAGCTCTGTTGTTTGTAGCTTTGAAAATGTAGCTTTTGTGCCAAATACCATCGTCACAACGGTTTTAATGTTTGTTTAAAACAGTTTTGTTTTGTGAATCCAGTATGTCAAGTGTTGAAAACCCGATTGAATATTGCGCTATATAAATAAAGACTACAATAACAATAACTCTGGGGCCTTCTCCTTATTTTATAAAATCCTCGTCCGGCATCTTTGGGAACTGATTGAAAGTCTGTGTTGAGAGGGAAACAGTGGTCCTACTGTATAGTGGCCCTGACCAATTAAAGGTGCAGACCTATTCAATTCAACCTTCCCCATGTTATTTGTTTGCGAAATCCTACAGTAAATTTTCTGTTTTTGTAGACTTTGTATCAAGAAATAATTCAGCGCACCTAAGTATTTTTTTTTATGTAATGTAAAGTAAAAAGAAGGGCGCAACCACTGCCATCAATGTTTTAAACTAATAAACACGTGTAGTGATATCATGTCATTACATTCACTCTGTAGAGTCCGAGACTAGATGAGTACCTATAAAGACAGAATACAGTTTAGCCAATATGGTGAAAGGAAGTATGTTAGTGACACACGCGCCACAAGATATTACTTACGACGCTAGATACAATTGGGCATGTCAGGATTAAAATCCCGGTCTTTATCAGCATAGAGGAACCAGTAACTGCAGGAACTGATGCACAATCACGAAGAGATCCGTCTGCTTCCGCCGCTTTTTTCATGTAATGTCTGTAGGTACCGTATTGCACACACACCGTATCTCAAAGTATCGGTTCGTCAGTATCAACATGCCTCTCCTTTTTTTGCCCCTGTGCAACTGTTGAGAGATGTAACCAAGGAGATAGCAGCTGCTGCCAGAACCATCTTTTCCAAGTGAAGTAGATTCCCGTTCCTCAAATATCGTTGACATATAGTAGCCCGTGTTTAACCCCTCGGTCCTGCAATGTGTCTGTCAGTGCTCTTTTTCCCTTTACGAAAAACATTAGAAAAGGGGGCACAGATGCGTTGAAAAATATAATTTTACCTGTAAAGAAATCCATACAAACAACTTTTGTTGTGTGTTGTGTGTGTGTGGTGTGTTTGTATATATGTTTATTTGTGTGTATATATGTATGTGTGTTGTTATAAATATAATATATATATTTATGTGTGTGGTAATAGGTATGTGTGTGTGTGTATATATGTATTCCTCCTGTCTCTCTGTACTTTCTCCTCCCTACCTACCAATTAGACGTAAAGCTCTCGGAATAAGGGACTCCTCTTCCTTAATTCTACGCACTTATGCCCCATGATATCTTTATGTATATATCTGTTATTTTTGATTACCACATGTATTACGGCTGTGAAGCTCTATGTAATTAATGGCGCTATATAAATAAAGACCTCCAATACCATACAATATGGTATGTTGGTTATATGTCATTTGTGTGTGTGTGTATGTATTGTGGGTGTTTGTGGTGTGTGTGGATAGGATATATATATCTATATATATATCCACAGTGTTTCGACAAACCTATACATTTGCTCGCCCCGGGCGAGTGGATTTAACCGCCGGGCGAGTTAATATGCCCAAGCAGCACACGTTTGGTCTAGTGCGAGTAGATTTTTTGGTGATCCCTTGTTCAAGCCACGGTTAATACACACACACATACATTACCTCCACCATACATATTACACACACCATATATACACACACACATACATATATACAGTGTTGACAAATCACCAAAAAATCTACTCGCACACAAAAAATCCTACTCGCCACCTATTACGCAACCGTCGTGCTGGCTTGGGCCTTTTACTCGCCCGGGGGTTAAATCCACCTCCCGGGCGAGCAAATGTATGGTTGTTCGACACTGCATATAATATATATATACCACACACACACAACACACACCGCTCAGTAGACAAATCACCAAAACATCTCCTCGCCAACTAGTACACCATACCAACGTGTGCTGCTTTGGCCATAGAGCTCCACTCGAGTTTATCAAATGTGAGGTTTTCGAACACTGTATACTATACGTATACGGTTAGTAATGGATGTGTGTAGTTTCCCTCCTGCATCTGAGGACTATTTTCGGTCTGGGAATTGTTGCGTGAAAACGGTTTCTGTCGTCCTAAGCACGGCAGCATGGTGCGGCGTAGGTATGAGCCCAGTCACTCAGCGTTATCCAGGGAAAGACTAGGCTACGTTAAAGTTGCCGGCGTCGCGGCAACAAACTAATGTATTGCCGCCTCGTGATATCGTCTTATCCTAGAAGCGGCACGACGGCTTGACGCTGGAATCAGTCAATGGATTTTCCAGCGACCGCAACGTGACGTACACTCTCTGTCCCCGCCCGGAACTCTAAACTCAGCCTAAGAAATACACTGTAATATACATAATATTTACCTTTCTTTTACTATAAGCTTTTCCGAATCGTTTCTCCCAATAGACCCATAGTGCCCTTCTTAATACAGCTCAGTGTATTTTAATATAGTTTGTTTTATTTTTAGGAGTTTTTACAAGACCTCGTAGCTTACTATAGCCGGGGTGTTGCAGAGCGCCACTAGCAAACTACTACCCTTATACCTTTCTGCATGCAAATATCTCATGGCAAACGGCGGTGCAAATACAGTTCCAAGTGTCCCATGTCCCCTTTGGCATTATTGGGTCGCCAAGGACCAATGGAAGCAAAGCATATCGGGGGGGGTGGCTGTTGGGGGAGTATAAGCGGCCGGTGGGAGCAGCAGGAACACCTTGCGCACCCTTGGTATATAGGACCGTATAATGGTTGGGGGGTTTTGTGATATTTAACATGTGCAGTTCCATTGGCCATAACGTAGCTTTCCCTCCAGGATATTCGTCTTCTCTTGCGTGTCGGCACAGGTCGCTCAATGTTGACCCTTGTGCTGAAGCAAGTGCGTGATACCCTAATACCTGGCCCTGTTGGTGGCCCTTGTGCTATGCTATACTTCTGCAAGGTCATCACATGGGCTTCATTAGCAAGTGGACACTCTACAGCATTGTGAGTGTAATTAACCGCATTGCGTGAACCTGTGGCGTTTGAGGGCGTGTCACACAGGGCCTGCATTCTAATTATAGACCCCCCATCCATGTATATGGCTCTCTTCTTGTATTCTATGGGGTACTTGTTGTTCCCTTCATGTCCCAAACATAGGAAGCGGAATTTGGAGCCATGTGAACGCATACACTATAGATTCCACCCAACTTTGGGACTAGAGTTGGTGTCATGACAAACGTGTATTCCCAGTTACCCACAGGCAGCCTCTAGACACCCAAATGCTGTGAGCCATTGGCCTATCAATTTTTCCACAACTCTAATTTAGTCTGTGTCCTCTGCTATTACAACACACCGTTTGGACAGTAAATCATGTGGTGGTACTAATGCACGAGTCCAGTATGTGACAACTAGGTAGCATTAGGTTGGTTGAAGATTTGGGTGACTGCATCTGATAAAAGTGGATTAAACCTCATTAGGTCTGCACGATAACTGTGTGTCTTCCACCAACGTTACATATAAAGCCAAGGCGATTACGATAAACAAATACCTCGGCTTGAATAAAGGTTGATTAAAAAAAAAATAAAAAAAAAAATGTGTTGTAGTTAACTCAACGAATGTTGATTTTCTTAATTTCTTTTTCTAGGAGTTTTTTGAAAACCCTGCTTTCCCGTCGGATGGGCTGAGCTGTCCCACGCTAGGACCTGGCAAACCGGTTGTGAGCTTTGGAAGACTGGAATGCGTATAGGTGAGTTATCACCGAGCACATTAGTGGATTTAGTGGCTAACAATCCTTGCTCTCGTTCCAACCTTCGACACGCGGCTACAAAGTGCGTAGTGACAATCTGTCTTCGTTACCTTTTGTGCTATGAACGCTCTTTTGTCGTCTTCTTTCGGTAGGATGTGTCCTGCTTGGCTCTTCTCCTTGGTTGTTTCCTTCTTATGGGCCGAGTGTGTCCGAGTTAAGCATCTGAACAAAGAGTGGACATGTCTCGCGCCTCTCTAGAGAAGCCTACTCACGCAGCGATT
This sequence comes from Ascaphus truei, assembly GCA_036426205.1. Taxonomy (NCBI): domain Eukaryota; kingdom Metazoa; phylum Chordata; class Amphibia; order Anura; family Ascaphidae; genus Ascaphus; species Ascaphus truei. The sequence goes on along the minus strand of WSYH01009744.1, from coordinate 16,589 downwards.
GTGGCGCCTAGTAGCAATTTTCATCCACATGTGTGGAGGCCTCGCATGCTCACGGTAGACACGTGCGACAATGCACGTGTCCTGTGTGAGCGGGCAGGCCGTGCCCTGCTCTGCGTTCCCCTCTTGTGTGCCGCGCGACATTGCAATTTGAAATTTGCCGCTCGCAAGCGCGCCACGTAGCGGTTTGCCCAAGGAGGGCAACAGCTCCGTTACGTAGAGGGGCCGCGCCCAGACGCGCGCGCACCTACCGGCACAGGAATGCACCAGCCCGCTCTCTCTTAGCGCCATCACGCCTCTACCCACCTGGAGAGCCTTGGACATGCCTACATATGGCAGTAACTGACCAAGATCACCACTTGCTTACAAGTTTATTGCATCCGGTTCAACTGCCTGATTAGAAGTAAGAGGGCTGCAACGCTTAATGATTCAGAGGCCATTCAGATTCAGACTTCAATTGTTCACGCATGGGCCATCTTGTCTTTTGTTCTTTCCAACAAAATAATAGTTTAGAAAAGACTTTCTGTACCCTTCATTGGCAGATTTTGACCCTTTAAGAACACCCAAAGGTTCACAGAAGCAATGCATTGAAAGCCCATACATCCGTCACGGTTTATAATGAATTGATCTACGTACAATGTTAAAGTAACAAAGGACAGCGCTTGGTGGTTGGCATTTTTATTCAGTCAGGAAGATTTACTGCCACTTTCCGTGTGAACCGTTGAAAATAATTGAGTAGCAAACCTTCAACTATTCCACTTCTTGCATTTTCGTGAAAAAAATGTATAGTTGTTACTGTCAAATGAATAGCGAGCCCCTATTGGCACATATAAATATATGAAATCTTTGTGACCAAAAGCTGCATAAAGAGACGATTGAATTCGGAAAGTACTAATGATCCAAACCTTTCAACAATACATTTTTGTGCCTTGTTTACAGATTCAACTGCTAGGGAATTACAGCGTGAGTAGATTGAGTCTTTCTAACTTTGTCCATTTTCTTTTATTTTGTCGTTTCATTTTTTTTTAATTGTGTACTAGGACATTCTGAAAAGAAATTTGCCGTTATGGTGGCCTTTTTGTACTTGCAACGAATTGCTTCTTTGATTGTTGTCGGTTTCTCAGTAAATTAATCAGTGTTCTTAAAGTCGGAATGCGTTTGTCATGAAGATGCAGAAGATATTAAGGTATTTTAATTCAATCCTGGCAACAGGGGTTACGCCGGGTACTAATTGCTTAAAAATACAGAATTGTTTTTCTGGCCTTTAAAACTTGACCAGGCTCTAGTTTAAGGAGTTATACGAATCGAGATGAACGGCCATCTGTTTTTTCGCCAGAAGGGATTGAATATGGCTTTCCTGTCCCGAGAAACACAGATACCTTATAAGGTACCTTCAAAGACTTCTTCAGAGTGTTCTGTTTCTGCTAAAGAGTATTTCCCCCAAAGAGTATATATTACATATGAAGATACCGCAGGTTCCCCCCACTAATACCCGGGTTCCGGTTCTAGTACTCGCGGAAATCGTAACCGGCGATTTTCTCGTTGGTTGCGCATGCGCATACCCGGCATGCCCGTTCTCGCATGTTGCGACATTGAGAGACCCCTCAATTCTGCGCATGCGCAACCCCTTACTGGCCCGTTCTCTCCGCATGCCGACTTGGGTGCCCCTCGCTCGTCACCGCCGTATCGGCGGAGCGCGAAGCGGGGCTTCCTGTATCTTGAGCCGAAGCAATTTTGCCAGAACAAAGAATAGATATTCGTACGTTGCAATGAACGGTTGCAATATGGCCAAACCCTCATTGTTTTTTAGGGTTTGACAACCGGTACATTCATATTATCCAGTTTGTCGCTACAAATATAGGCGCTCCTGTCAAAATATCTCGTTACCATTTGGCATACTAGCCTGAAACACCTAGTGCTATTAATCACATACATCCAGTTTTACAGATAATAATGATCAGTTATGTTTTTGTCAGTCTTTTACATTTTAAGGTACAACTTAATTCACCAGGAAGGTTTGTTTTCTTTCTTTTTTAATTAAAAAAAATGTCCCCCTAGTGGCTGATTGATGATGCGTTGGGCTACACATGTTTCAATGGAGAAGAATGGTATAAGGTCTTACCAGAAGCTAGGAACTGAAATTTAAACAGATATGTTTGTGATCAGGACGTGAATTATCCCCTTTTCTACTCCATGATCTCGATAGCAGGACATATGGGCATATGGGTAATGTACATATAAGGGATTTCTGCTTATTTTTATTCCGTTATTTTTTAAGAAAACTAGAACTGGGGGGCCTTCATTTATTATGATACGGTTATTTACTGAATCTTTTTGTTTCTGTAACATAATAAGGATTATTTTTTCCCTATGGCAAACCCTGAAACTTTATTAAGTAATAACTTTGGGCTCTGAATGAGCTCTGCCCTCACTTTGTATAGAGTATTTACATTTTCGACACATTTGCTACAACAGATGTTTTTCTTTCTGTATTAAAGTTCATAGTTTTTTTTTCTTACAGGGGCCATTATACTCTGCAAATTACTTTTCATATTTCTTTTGGGGGGGGCACCGCAATTAACTGTACATTTTGACAGAGTACGTAAGATTAACTAATTTGAAGTAGGAGAAAGGGTGGGGGCAGTGGGTGGCCTTTTTTTGTGTATTCCTTGGTTGCATATATTATATTGCATCTTTCTAGGTGTGACAGCGGATAGATATGATTGGCAATGCGTAAGGGTTAATATTCACTATGACAGTACTTTGCGCAGGAGAAAGGTGATTGGCTAGGTGATGTGTATTAACGAGTTGCATATCTAAGTCCCGGTCACAAAGTGTGCGTTCTGACAGATGGTATGTTGGGACGATTGAGGGGGATTATTATCCCTTTGAGGTCCACGCGTGGAGAAGTGACCTTCGGCTAGAGAGATGTGTATATTGAACCCTTGTCCCCCATCTAACAGCCTGCTCCCAAGGGTGCGCATGTGACGGCGTTCTTAAAACTTCGGATCTGGAAAAATGGTCTAACTTTATCTCTAAGCTGTCTTAATCCTGTTAAAAACTAATAACATTTTGTGTAGTATGTATGTATTTTATTTTTTTATTAATAAGGGGGCCCTTTTTTCTCTCCGCACTTTGTTCTTTATCATTTTTTAACCCTTTGCTTTCCAAGAAAAGAGTTCTAGTATTTGTGTTTCATTTGCTTCCAGTTTTTCTGGACCCCATATCCCCTCGCTCCATACCAACCAGAGATTCACAACACGAAAATTCAGTGATGCTTCAGTATGGGAAATGAAGGTCTAAACAGTGCGGAAGTTTTAAATATCTCTATGTATGCAGAAAAGAAAGATCTCAAGTGCATTCCCTTTCCAAATAATACTGACCAATCCAAATATGACCTGACCGATTCAAATCCCCGCATCTCAACACTCCATCTCTTCTCCTCACTTTTAAAGCTTTACACTCTTCTGCCCCTCCTTAGCAACCTCAGGCCTAATTTCTCTTTATGCACCATCCAGACTCTTGCGTTTCTTCTCAAGGATGTCTTCTTTCACCCCCTTTGTATCTAAAGCCCTCTCCCGCCCTTAAACCTTTCATTGACTGCCCCTCCCTCTGGAATGCCTTCCCCTCAGTACCCCCGATCGCCCCTCTCTATCCACCTTTAAAGACCACCCCTTACGACACACTTGCTTAAGAAGCATATGATAGGACTGTGGCTATTCTGACCCATGGCACATAAAGCTTGCCCCCTGCCGATGCACTTACCAGAACTCCCTCCTACTGCCTCTGTACGTTCTCCCCTCCTACCATTAGAACTGTAAGCAGCTCCTCGGAGCAGGACTCCTCTTCCCTTAATGTCTAAAGCCTTATTCCCATGGATCTGTTCTTTATCTTCTCTTTTATTTATTGGTTACCAACCTTCATTATGCTGTGAAGCGCTATGGTACATTAATGGCGCTATATAATAAGACATCAATCATACAATAACTTGGAAGTGATCTTGTGATTAGTTTACAAAAAGGGAGCAGCTTCATAGCCTAGATGTGGGTTTTGTTTTGTTTTTTATAGTTTCAATTCTGTAGTATAGATAATCCGGCCTTTTTAAAAAAAAAAGCAACATTTCAACTCTAAATGCTATTGGTAATTGTTGGAATACACTGACTCCGTTGGATTCCTTAGCCGGGGGTTGACACCCTTCCAGTACATTTGCATATCTTTGGCAACACTTTCCTGTTTATTTGATACTTTGTTGCCAAATTCCCAGCATTTGAGTTCTGCAGACTGTAACATAACGCAATGTTACCTTTGTCATCCTCAGGATGCATTGTAGTGCGGAGTTAGGCTGAGTCCATGTGACCAGCCCGTGCGGAGGCCACTGAGCTAGGGAAAGCGGGTGTTTCCTGGCCTTGTTTAGCGCGCCGTCCGGGGGCGTGGCCGGGGGGGTGGGCCATGACGCACGGACTTGTTCGCTCTCATTGTGGCGAACCGCTCACGTGATCAGCCCTGCGCTCCCGTAGCGCGCAAATTTAAATTTTCAAGCCCTACGCTTCCGCACGCATAGCGTCAGCCCCTGCTATAAAAAGCCTCGTCTCATTGCGACTGCAGGGGCTCACTGGTCAGTAGATCGCCGCCTCACACGGGTCCAGCGCCTACGCCTTACCATCCCCCAGGGGCCTACTTCTCCTTACACTGACCGGAAGGATTGATTGAACTAAAGGCAGCATTACTTGAAACCGAGGGAAGCAGTCTTTGCTGCCCGCCTACAGCCTTAATTGTATTTGTTGTTTAATTAAATCCACATTTTCAAATAAAATAATAAAATCACATATATATTATTTTTCTTGGTATTTTTTAAGGCGCCTGCGGTAATGTTCTCTTGAAAGCAAGTATTCCACACACTTGCTTTTTCTTATACTCTTTATCCTCCCCCTCCCGATATCAGACTGTCTGATCCCGTGTCCGCCAGAGCAAACTACTATTCCAACGCTGGAGACCCGTCCCCTGTCCTCAAAATATCGCTTATCTTTCCTTACTTACTTGTTTTAAATATCCCATTAGAAAATAAAAATGGATACTAAGACAGCTCCGATCACAGCATAAGAAGCCCGTCAACCTCTGCCCTCACATTCCTGTTCGACGTCCAGTCGTCCTCTCGAGATAATATACTCGGCAGCGGATTCAAAATTTGCCCGCCCGCGACCATTACCATTGCCAGGAGTTGGCCCCGGACCGCCTCCCCTCCGCTCCTTGCGTGCTTCCTGATCTCCCTTGATCCCCCCACCGACAGTCAAATGCACTGGCTGCGTAGTCACCTACATGACGTCGTACGGTGCGCTGTGCCTGCATGGAACGCAACAGCGTGACCTGATGCTTTGCCAGGACAATATGCTGTCTGACTGCCGTGGACATTACTAGTTGGACTCAGCAACATGGGAGGCATGTCATAAGCGCTTGGGATTCTAAATTGAACCGAGCGCGGTCATAAAGTAGACCGGCACAGCCAAACAGCAAGCATCGTTCCCACAGCTCGGAGGCTCGAGAGCGTGGCACAATTATCACTCTGTGGCTAAATTCTTTGCCGGCCTCCTTGATGTTGCCACCTTAGGGCCGGGCCTAATGATATCTCGACCAGAGTATATTATATTGATGGATTTTTGGGTTGTATTGTATTTTTTATTTTTAAAGACCCTATGATTGTCTAATGGATTTCCACCACCTGAGGTCAGTAGCACTAGTCATCATCAGTTAAATCCAGATATTGCACAGTTTCCTGTGAGATTTCCAGGAGACATCTGCTTAAAAGATCGGATTCCACATGATATATGAAATGGCAACATACTCTATACTATACTTTTCAGTTACAATTTGTTCAGGATCAGTGAAGACCATTTGCTTTACGCTAACAACTCGCTGTGGAACAGATAGGGTGGGTACGGTGTGGCGTACAAGCATTTATTTGCTGCACACCTTCAGAGTGGCCTACTGGTACACTTTTTTGGCAAGTTAACCAACTGAGTAGTGTTCTGTACGGAGTAATAACTCTCTGCAAGCGTAAGATGGTCGTCTTGTGGTTTATTCTCCAGTGTACGGTTCGTATTCTGTGTTGATATTGTTACCCGCATCTTTGTATCAAATAAAGTGGCTTTGACAACACCCTTTACTCACTGTTGTATGCCCCCCATAACTTTTGTTAGTGTGCTTGTCTTGATGCTGATCAGTGAATACCATAAGGGGACCCTAAATGGCTGCACTTTATGTTACCCAACAATTATTTCGGTGCAAGTGCACGGCAATGACAACTCGAAGCATGTTGACTACAATACAGCTCTCTTTCCTATCTATAGTTTTGAACCGCCTCTCCCCTGTCAGAGGCGTCTGCAAGGCAGTGCATTTCCCCCGAAGGATCACCCCCAGTTCATTTCACACGACTGCCGTTATTTCTATCCTTTGCCGGCTATTCATAGTCGCTTATATCAGTATTTTGGGGGGAAATAGATACTTCATACTACTGCCAATGGAGCGCTGGTATCTCACTATAACGCTACGACTCAGGGATTTTTCAAACACGAGTCTGGTTTTCCGTGTCAAACAACCATCGGGGGGGTTCCGCGTGCTGCCGGGGGGAGGGGAGGGATATGCGGGTACCAACATCTGCCACCTGTTCTAGGCCTTGTGGCCGGCGGCATCCACCGCGTAAACCCGCCCGCTTCCAGAGCTCAGCAAGCAGCCCTCGTGTCACTGTGACCCTTCCTCTCCATGCGCCTGTGGTCACCCCAGAAATGTGTTCCCCTTCCGCTGACAGGAGCGTAACTGTACTGGTGGCTCTCTACAATACTGTACGCTAATCTATTCCAACCCACTAATTGAACTTTCATAACCGCTAAACCGCTAACTTCTCAGCTGAACATGATCAGCGGTCTAAAGCCAGACCATAGGATTGCCCTCCAAAGTGCTGTCCCTCGGACCATAACTGATTTGTTGCTAATGACGACCTTGTACGGGGTAGGTTTCTCGGCATTGGACTTTTAAAAAGTTTCGATATCATGGGACAAGACCAGGACGTAATGCGGCCAAGTAGTGGGGGGTTGGGGTCGAACGCTTCTGACCCATAGTGTTTGTCTCCTTTCAGACAAAACACTTGCTCACATTCGCCCCAACTAAATGTCATTCTTTTGGCGAACTCTAGCCTATCAGCCGCTGCGCTTTCGGATGTTGACATTCTCCGCAAGAAGAACCGTGAGGCATTAAAAGCTCTGTGATATTACAGCTGCGCAAAAAGTTTGGAACCCACATCGCATGTTAACATATTTCAAACCGAAATGTTTATTAGATGACTTAATGTAATCCTAATAATAAATGTCAGATAACCTGATCACACAAATGATACCAACAACTGACTTTTTCAAAAATGTATTTACACAATGGATTACCTGCCAGTATCCCCATGGGTGAAAAGTATATGAACCTTTAGCATTCATACCTGGTGGGCGCCCCCTTTAATTCAGTACTCGTGGCGCCCCCTAGAGCGCATATTCAATTCAGTGTTTCCTGTACTACTCGCGTCAGTCCTCTCACACCCTCACTCGGTTTGAGCATTTTGGGCTCCATGCTCCTTACCAACTCCCGAACTTCTCAAACTCCAGTGACATTTTGAGGCTTCCTTCATTTCGATGGGGGTTTAGTCCGGTACTTGATTATGCATTCTAAAACCGAAGTTTCTTCTTCTGCAGCCCTTATTTTGTAGATCGGCTCTGTATTTTCCGATCATTCCTCCTTGCTGCGAATGTCCCACGTTGGTTCATCTCTAACGATGGTAGGACCTGACTTCTCTCAGAAAATCGGCTGATTCAATGCAGATTCATGGTTGTGTCAATGGATGGCAATTCATCCAGGTCTTAGAACGCCATGCATCAAAGACGCTCCAATAACCATCATACTCCCACTTACTTACTTTCTTGACGGTTGGGATCCATGTTGCTTCTGTTTAACGCATTTTTCGCCAAACGTAACTAATCTCTATTGAGGCCAAAAAATCCTAGCTTTGTATCCCTCGTCTTGTTATTCCAGAACATTAGTGTCCCCCGAAGGTCTTTGTGTCTCCGTTCTACTTGCATCTTTTTGGCGACTTTTTCAGACGGCAGCAATGTTGCTCTTTTTAAGAGCATGGTCAGTTCTTCTTCCTGGCTTACCCTCTATCACACCATTCGGGTCAGTCTTTTTTGAGGTTAATGAACCCTCACTTTAGCCAAGACTAGTTGCTGCAATCCCTTGGATGGACTCTGGTCTTTCTTTTGTGACTTTCTTGCTGATTTGCTGGTTTTGTTCTTGGGGAGATTTTGGTAGGATCAAACTCCTGGGTAGAGTGACTATTTTCTTGACTTTCTCAATTTCTGACCTTGCATTGGTGGAGCCCCAAATGCTTTATAATGGTTTTGTAAACTTAGACTGTGAGCATCAATCAACTATGCTTGTCGGAAGTCCCTTCATCTTCTTTTTGATTGTGGCATGACAGTGTCCACAAACCTAATTATTTCTAAAATTGTTTTTCAAGGACGTATCATGAAGTTACCTCTCAATCTCTTCTCACTTATGTCCTGGCTCGATTAGTGCTGGGACTAGAATACTATGGTTACATTAAAGGTCGCCGATAGGCTATGCAGTCATTCCAACATTTCTGGACAGATAGAGTTGGAAAATTGGGTACAGGGGATGAGGGCTGAAGTTTTCAGATTGAAATAGATAAGCTTTAACATCCAGCAAACGTCTTCACCCTTTAGCTGCGCCAAAGGTCTAATTCCGTATGTTGCACAGACCGAACTCTCAAAGTTATTCTCTGATGTTTATATAGAGTGGGGAACCATTCTCAAACCTCACAACCCCCAACTCATCTCCCTAATTTCATTTACCACCTTGATTCTAATTCTCCCCTTAATTAGCTGATAAACCTGCATTTCCTTACTTTTTCACTATACCCTGACTTCATTACTCCAATTTCTTTGTCGTATATTCCTCTACATAATCTTGTTCAGATCAGGGTACTTGGTTAACATATACACCCTATTGGATATTAATGATCATTGAGGTTCCAACCTTTTCTCGCCACTGATAATATTATAGAAATATATACCTGTATCATGTGAACCTAACCATCACATTGTTGGTGGCGTCATCACTTATGGTCTAGGTTCTCACATCAGGTACGGTTTAGTTCTTTCTCTGATGTGTGTACGGCCGATGTCTGCAGGTGACGGCTGGCTTCTGATTGGACGTAAACGACAGCTAGGAGTTTGCATGCAGTTTAACATCCTGTCCTGACACCACAGGTCGATACTGTATATTCCTTATGTATAAACCATTCCCCAACTTAGCGGCAATCACTATCGCACCAAAGTTAATTAGTGTGGATAAGCTGCCCAAAAACTACTTAGTCATATAGTGTATTCTGGGCGCCCGAGTGGGATCTGACCGGTTAGAGCCGACGTTTAAACTAACATCACTCCCACTCCACTAATCTCCTAAGACTTGCAGCACAGGTAAGTTTATGCATGATCAATTTCACCACGGGCCAATGCACCCGGGCAGAGGTAACAAGATTGCTTAAAATAACTCTTTGCAAAGCAAATTACACAAAAAATCTACTTCGCTTTCACTGTGTTCTGACATCAGAACATTGGTTTGTAGTTTGACTGCCTGTTCTATTTCCACACAAAGTACTTCATTTTGTTTTTTTTTTCTTGTACACCACAATGTCCTAATTGCACTTAGTTAGTGGCTTATGAGTAGCACAATTTGATGCTGTTGCAGATCGCGAGTTCTGGCATATTTTCTCTTCTCTTAGGTCTCTGTTGTGCGTGCAGACTCCCAAGCACAGACTGGGAAAAATCTTTCAGCTATTAATATGAAAACTTCAAAAGATCTCATTTCCACATTAGAACGGTTCCCACTCTTACTTAGACGGAACCGTTCAACTTTTTAGCAAAACATTTTATATGCTCTCTTTCTCATGGCTTTAAAGGTGAACTCATTTAGCATGGAAAATTCTCATGTCTGTAATAAGTACTACCCGTACGAATCTTGTAGCTCGGCCACCTCACTCCTCTTTCTTTCTTCGATAAAAAACGCAGGATTTGGCAAAGTGATTATGGCTAAAAAGTGCCCCTGCAGTAAAGTGACCTAGGATGACAACCCAAAGACCACCACTTTTGGTAACCTCTTGGATACTACCATGTATATCACCCCCACTTGTGGGTAGGTCAACACATCACAGGACCATTAGAGGGACCTTATTTTGCTGGTAAAGTGACCCTCCCTCAACTGGAATAAGAATAATTAGCAGAGTTTTTGTTTTGGCTATTCCTGATCTAGTTTTACTTAAACGTAGCGCTTACTTGACGACTTACTGCTGCCAACTACCAGTCCCGCCTACCTGGATTTACAATACTATGTGCTTTTGGGTGCCAATGCAGGCACCGTAGATAAGTGATGACCTGCCCAAGGTCACAGGATCCGACACCAGAGGGAAGTTGAACCTAGGCCGTCCCCTGCTGTAACCAACTCTCAGTGCATGGGTGTTTTTACTCCCTGAGCCACTCCCTCTTCGCTTGTCATGCAAAATAGCAAAGAACTTGTCCTAACTGTGCTTAAAAAGAATTAAAAACAAACATAGTGTATACTGTACTCAACAACAACTATATTGTAACACAATAATTAATTAATCAGACCTGAGATCAAGGGTGAGAATTGAATTGAACAAAAATTTCATTCTAAATGTATTTCAAATCAAAAGCACTGGAAATAGCAAAAAACAAATCATATATGAGAACATTGAAATAAATAAATTAGATAGACAAGATATATTGTGTATAGGACGTGATTATGGGGACCGATACCACTGCACACAGAGTGGAGTCCCACGCAGCCGGATCGAAGAACTATCAGTACACGTGGTAATCGCGAGGACCCTCTCACTCTCTGCCAGCTTCACATACTGCCGTCTACCGCCGTTGTGGTTGTTGGTGTTTGCCGTGGTCATAGCAGTCCGGATTGAGGGTTCACACGCCGACGGTGGGTGTTCTCCTTGTGCACATTTGAAGCAACTCATTTTCACACTACTGTGCAATGGATACGCGTTGTTGTATGGACTCACACTGCGGCTTGCGCCGACCGGAGACCGCTCAAGAAAGTGGAATCACTTGCGTTACCCGCATAACCCCTCTCTCCTAATACAGCTCGCTATCTTGCCGCAGCTAACCACCGACTACAGGGAGGGTTACCCAGTGGAGAAGACGGGAGATACGCCCAGGGCGGCTACAAGCGTTTATACACTGACATCTCTTCGCCCCATGACTGCGGCGGCAACCACAGCAAGTGTGTGACTTTGACCATACCACCCCCGGGCTCCTATTCCAAATCGGCCAGTAGCTGTGCAACGAGTCCTGCGGGCCAGGGCAGAACACACATACAGTCTTGACTTGTCATCAGACTATAAAAACCATCATCCGGCTACTGCACTCCTCATCGTGTGGCATGTAGCATGTGAGCTGGAAGAGAAGAGGGTATACTCGCTGGGTATAGGGTGATCTCCGTCTGATTATCATCGCTTCGCCGGTATAGGTCTGGCAGTGTTCCACTGGTGCAGCTGCGCATCGCCTCCCCCCATTAATCGTCCTCTACCAATTAATTGTCTATCTACTATTTTATTAATTGTTTCTTATATGTATTCGTTTTTTGCAGGGCCCGTGGGGGGTAAAGCAGGTAGGAAAGGTTGGCATTGCATCTTCCTGGCCCTTGAATCTCATCGTGAGATTCAAATACATGCATTGTGTTCACATGAGGTGGTTTGGGGCGGGTTGTGACCATCTTTTTGTGCTTCTGTTCTGTGTTGGTCTCATGTGGGTTGGGGGGGGTGGTTGTGGTGACAGTCTGGAACACAGCGGTAAAGTCTGGAATCCACAGGCGGGCTCCGCGGTGGGGGAAGATATCCTTTCCTGATAGGTGTCGCCTTTAAACGATGTCTGTTTTCTCGCACGGGGGCGTCGTTATCTGGACCCTGGGGGGTCAGTTGGTGGAGGAGGCGGAGGCCCGCGCGCCCGAGGGGCGGTTATCCCACTAGCGGAGGAGTGTTCCTTTTAATAGGTGTTAGCTGGAACCTAATCGGTGGGTTGGCAAAGAGGTCCTACTACTACACACAGAGCTTCACACTAACAGGACTCACGCTATAAACAGTAGAGCCGACTCTGTCTCTTTCCTCTCTCTCCCGGTGGGATCCTGCACCACCAATTACTAGCATTGACAAAAATCACTTAATCACCGGTCTGCCTACGGGGCGAGTGGGGGGAAGGGGACTGTGCACCTTGTGTCGTCAATCGTTTGACATGGTGTGGACATCATTGACAAGGTGTAGGGGGGCTAGTACGTTCTGAGAGCGGTGTGCCAGTTGAACGAGGCAAAACAAACGACACGGTACACGCTAGCTACGCCTTTCTGGGTAACGTCAACCCTCAAGAGCCAGTAACCCCTGAGGAATGTGACCTGCCGGGGGGTGGGGGCTGGGGCAGACAAAGTAAAATCTTGTGGTTACAGGGGGGCGTTGTTGAAACATATGTGCGGAAACAGCACCTGTTGAGACTGGATTAAGGGCCCGTCGGCACAAACCCCATAATTTTTACATGGTGTGGGGTGGTGTGGGTGGTGTGTGAGGTTTTCTGATTTATCTCGGGTGTGGGGGGTTAGTTTTGTTAGTTGTTTGTTTTCCAGGCTCTACTGGTGTGTTTTGGTGGGATCTCGTCCTCACCATGGGTCGGCTATTGTTGAGTTCAGGTGATTTCGCGTTGTCGTGTCTCCGTTGTTTCTGGTTTGTTGTTGTTGGGGGCACCCCCTCTAACTGGCCCACATTTGTCGCATCTAGCGTTTCCCACCCATAGCCTTTAATATGCGGCTGCGCTGGAGGGCGAGGGGGAGGTCCAACAACGTTTTAGACATTTGAGATTGGTCACCGACCCTGTGCGCTAAGAGTCCTGTTATTTCTAAGTTGTTTATGAAATATCTGATATCCCGGCGTTGACCGGGATGTAAAGTTACCCTCCCCTCCCTCTCTTCCCCTCCCCCCGTCTCTCCGCTCCCCTCCTCCCTTAATCACCCTCCCCTCTCGCCCCCTCCCTCTATCTCCTCCCCCCCCCGCTTCCTCTTTCCCCTTTTTCCCCCCTCTCTGGTTGTGCCCCACTCCATCAATCCGCCGCCCCCATTTACAGGTCCGTTCCCTACTCCCCCCCCATTTTACAGGTCCGGTCCCCCCCCCCCTTAACAGCTCCTTCTCTCCCCCTCCCCCCCCCCCCTGTTTACATCTTCTGTTCCCCCCGCCTTTACAGCTTCAGGCAGTGTTGGGCGTTGGCGCTAAGTCAGGGTGTGTGGCTAGTGTGTTGGTGAGTCAGCTGTGTTGCGTCTCAGTCAGATCTGTGTGTTTGTGTGTGTGTGTCCGCCATTGTGTGTGTGTGTGGGTGTTGTTTGTGTGTGTGTGTGGCAGTCAGTGTGTGTGTGTTGTGTGTGTGTGTGTTGTGTTGTTGTGGGCAGTCAAATGGTATGTGTGGTGGCAGTCAATGTATGTGTTGTTGCAGTCCAATGTATGTGTTTTGCAGTCCATGTGTGTGTGTGGTGCAGTCATGGTTTTTGTGTTGCAGTCAGTGTGTGTGTGTGTGTGTGTTGCAGTCATGTGTGTGTGTGTGTTGCATCATGTTGGTTGGATCAGTGTGGTGTGTGGATTCATTTGTTGTGGCACATTGTGTGTGTGTGGCATTCATTGTGTGTGTGGCAGTCATTGTGTGTGTGGCAGTCATTGTGTGTGTGGCCATTCAGTGTGTGGTGTGGCTGTGTGTGTGTGTGTGTGGCTGTGTGTGTGTGTGTGTGTGTGTGTGTGGTGTGTGTGTGTGGTGTTTGTGGGGTTTGTGTGTGTGTGTGTGTGTGTGTGTGTGTGTGTGTGTGGTGCAGTTTGTTGGTGTGTGTGTGTGTGTGCAGGCAGTTTTGTGTGTGTGTGTGTGGCATTCAGTGTGTGTGTGTGTGGCAGTCAGTTTGTGTGTGTGTGTGTGTGTGTGTGGCAGTCAGTTTGTGTGTGTGTGTGTGGCAGTCAGTTTGTGTGTGTGTTGTGTGTGGCAGTCAGTTTGTGTGTGTGTGTGTGTGTGTGTGGCAGTCAGTTTGTGTGTTGTGTGTGTGTGTCATTTTGTGTGTGTGTTGTGGCATTCAGTTTTGTTTGTGGGTTGGCCTTCATGTATTTGTGTTTGTGTGTGTGGCAGTCATTTGTTTTTGTGGTTTGTTTTGTTTTTTGCATCCGTTTTGTGTTTTTTTTTGTTTGTGTGTGTCATCCTTTGTTTGTGTGTGTGTGTGTGGCAGTCAGTTTGTGTGTGTGTGTGTGGCAGTAGTTCGTGTGTGTGTGTGTGGCAGTCAGTTCGTGTGTGTGTGTTTGTGGCAGTCAGTTCTGTGTGTGTGTGTGTGTGTGTGTGTGTGTGTGTGTGTGGTCCCCGTGTGTGTGTTGTGTGTGCGCATCAGTCTTCGTCTGGGTGTTGGAGTCCATTTCGTGTGTGTGTGTGTGTGTGTGTGGGCAGCAGTTTCGTGTTTGGTGTGTGTGTGTGGCCTCATTTGTTGTTGTGTTGTTTGTGTGGTGTGGTGTGTGTGGGTGTGTGGTGTTGTTTTGTGTGTGTGTGTGTGTGTGTTTTGTGTGTGTGTGTGTTTGTGTCGTCAGTTCGTGTTGGGTGGTTTGTGTTGTGTGTGGCCGCCTTCGTGTTTTGTGTGTGGCAGTCCGTTCGTGTGTGGTTGTGGCAGTCCGTTCTTGTTGGGTGTGTGTGTGGCAGTCAGAGTTCTGTGGTGTGTGTGTGTGCAGTCAGTTTCGTGTGTTGTGTGTGTGTGGCAGTCAGTTCGTGTGTGTGTTTTTGGCATCAGTCTCGTGTGTTTTTGTGTGTGTGTGTGTGGTCAGTCGTTTCGTGTTTGTTGTGTCGTCCAGCGTTCGTGTGTGTGTGTTGCAGTCATTCGGTGTGTTTTGGCAGTCAGTTCGTGGTGTGTGTGTGTGTGGCATCATTCGTGTGTGTGTGTGGCGTCATTCGTGTGTGTGTGTGGCAGTCAGGTTCGTGGGGTGTGTGTGTGTGGTGGTGTGTGTGGCATCTGTGTGTGTGGGGGCCTTCTGTGTGTGTGTGGGCATTCTGTGTGTGTGTGTGGCATTTGTGTGTGTGTGTGCAGTCGTGTGTGTGGCATTCCTGTGTGTGTGTGGGCAGTCGTGTGTGTGTGTGGCAGTCCTGTGTGTGGTGTGCAGTCTGTGTGTGTGTGTGGTGTGTGTGTGTGTGTTTGCAGTGTGTGTGGTGTGTGTGGTGTTGGCATTCTGTTTGTGTGTGTTTGTGGTGTTTTTTGGCAGTCTGTGTGTTTGTGTTTGTGTGGCAGTCTTGTGTGTGTTTGGCGTCTGTGTTTTTTTGGCCGTCTGTGGTGTTTGTTGCATTCCATTTCTGTTTGTTTTTGTGTGGTGTGTGTGTATGTGGTGTGTGTGTTTGTGGGTGTGTGGTTTGTGCTGTGTGATGTGGTTTGTGTCGTGTGTGGTGTATGTGTGTGGTTTGTGTGTCTGGTGTGTTGTGGCCTCATCCGTTTGTGTTTGTGAGTGTAGTTCTGGGCAGTCAGTTCGTTTGTGTGTGTGGCACAGTCCGTTCGTGTGTGTGTGCCCCCAAGTCAGTTCGTGTGGTTTTGTGTGTGGTGTGTGTGTGTGTGGTGGCATTCAGTCAGTTGTGTTTGTTTGTGTCATCGTTCCTGGTGTTGCCTCCCCCCCCCCTCTCTCTTGACTGTCTCTGGGGGAGAGGTGAGGCGATGAACAGGGGGGGAGAGGTGAGGCGGTGCACGCAGCGGCACCGAGGGTAGCGGTGCCGGGGAGGCTGGCTTTTGTTGTGAACGGCGGGGGGGAGGGGAAGAGAGGTGATGCTGTGCGCGCGGCGGCGCCGAGGACCGTGGTTAGCGGTGTGACGGGTGGGGGAGAGCGAGAGAGTGAGGAGCGGGTGGAAGGGTGAGATCAGCGGCAGTGAGCTGAGGAGCGTGAGTAGCAAAGTAGTCAGTGTGTTGTCCCGCCAAGTGAGCTGCCAACTGCAAGTGAGCCCAAGAGGAGCACGCGGTGTGAGGGGCAGGCCCTGCTGTGACATCAGCCCACCCTCAGGCCAATGAGCTGGGGGAGCCAATCACAGGGGGAACAAATACACACACAAACATTATTTCAGTCTTATATATGTTATATTATAAGATAAAGACTGAAATACATGTTTGTGTTGTATTTGTTCCCCCGGTGATTGGCGTATTTGCTTTTATATTATGGATATCTATAGATGATAGAGTAGAGATCGAGATGATAGAATCCATTAATAAAAATTTGTTTAATTTTTATGTCACTGGTCAAAATCCGAAAGTATATATTTTTGACCATGGGTTGGCTTTTCACGGTTTCTTTTTTCTTTTCGTTTTATACTTCTACGCCTTTTTATTACTGTTTATTTTTGTTTCGGGTTTTTTTAAACGAATACTATGCTTAGATTTTCTGGGCGCTCAATGAGGGTAATATATGACATATAAGAGAATTT
>WSYH01009743.1:0-25077 GCA_036426205.1 Ascaphus truei | reverse complement strand
CCAAATTTATATATGAACTGAGACCCCCCTCAGAGGGGGACAGAGGCAATCTGTAATGGCAGACCATGCAGACAAAATACCTCCTTGGTGACGATGTCTGCGAGTTCAGATGAAGAGGGGAAGTTTCTTTAAGGGCATGAAATGAGCCTGTTTCGAGAAGCGGTCGATGACAATGAGAATGGTTGTCATACCGTGTGAGGGAGGAAGCTCCACAATGAAGTCCATCAGTGGGTGCATCCAAGGACTGGAGGATATCGGCAGCGCCTGCAGAAGTCCACGAGGCAGCATTCGAGGAACCTTAGTTCGGGCACATACACTGCAGGCAGAGATGAAGTCCTGTATATCCGCTTTTAATTCCGGCGTCCAAAAAGTCCCCTCGAGAAGCTCAAGTGTTTTCAGGACCCCTGGGTAACCTGCGAGTTTGAATTTGTGTCCCCACCGTAGATCCTCCTGCTGAAGAGAAGGGGGAACGAAGAGCTTGGAAGGGGGAGTGGAGAGCCCAGCGGGCAACTTGGCCTGGGCTTTCAGAACACATGGAGTATGGTAACAGTGGACACGATTTTAGATGGGGGAATGATGGGAATCTTGTCCGTAGAGTCTGTGTTGTACATGGAGAACTGTGGGATAAGACATCAGCCTTCAGGTACTTGGATCCAGAGCTGTAGGAGATCACGTAATTAAGGCGACTAAAAAAGGGTGCCCATCTTGCCTGACAAGTATTTATCCTGCATGCCCGTTGAGGTATTCTAAATTCTTATGGACCATAAGAATTGTGACTGGCACGGCAGTTACCTCAATGAGGTGCCTCCACTCTTCCAGAGCCATTTTTACAGCTAGGAGCTCACTATTGCCAACATCATAGTTATGTTTCACAGGAGAGAATTTTTTTGAGAAGGAACAAAGGTGTAATCGACCCTGAAATTCACTTCTCTATGCCAGGACTGCACCTGCTCCAACGTCAGAGGCATCAACTTCAACGATGTTCCTGAAGAAGCTAATCAGCGAAACACGTAGACTCCTGTCCAAGCTGTGCAGAGAAGTCCTGGTAACAGTACCTGAACATTCCTACCAGCCCCGCCTGTAGTCGACTCATCACCGCAAGTGACATAGGGATCTGAGAAGGAGACACATGCCGGAGATTGATACGCCACGGACGAAATCCTCAGCACTTGTACAATACCTATTTCATGTGTGCAAATGTGAGTATAATACATTTTCTTAAGCTGTGATTTCAAATGTACTTCTAAGCATACCACACTGAGAGTTTTCTTGTTTCCTCATATCGGAGTGATATTAAAAAAAAGTGTCTGTATTCCACTACCCTGGGAAGATCCCTATTGATGCTTACTTAACTGCAGCTCCAGTTAGAGATAGAATGAGTCTCTAACATACTTTAAATACAAGGAGGAATATGTGAGTGGAAGAATATCACATATATTGAATATTTCACTTTATCATACTGGTCGCACTACAGCATGTCTTTTTAATTTATATTTTCATATACAGTATGCTGTGAACACTCTGCGCTCCTCTCACCTGGAAGAAAGACTACTACCATAAGTGCCAACCTTTTCCATTGGTATTCTGTTTTTCTGTTCCTGATCACCAGGTTCATTAATTCTGTTAGAGGAGTACCTTCCACACCTTCTGTTAGAGGTGCACGTGTATATGTGTATATAAAGTATACAGTATATACATATATACAGGGCAGGAAATTGAGAAAAAGTAGGTATGGCGGTTCACAGCCGTCCATTGGGTAAGGAAATGCGCAATCAATAAATGAATAAAAACAGTCTTTAATGTGCACTAGACATTACAAAATGCCACAAGAACACTCTGACGCATTTCGTCCTGTAACTAGGACTTTGTCAAAGTACTCTTTGAGGACATCCTCATATCCCAGCCTCCCAGACCCAGGGCATCGACTTCTAAATCTACAGAACTTCAAGAGAAAGAGTCGTCTACTTGTGAAAATCCCACAAGTGATATTCCAGATTTTTGGACCCATGAAATCTTTTTAAGAAAAAAAGTACATTATTCATTGATTATGACAAAAAAAAAAAAAACAATCGGACACAGTGCATGTCTCTAATTTAGGGGGCCGAACAAACCCATGAAGGAATCTATCTCAAGAATGGTGTAATTTTGAAATCCAAGCGATACTAAAAGCAACAAATTGATAGAATTGAAGAAAATTCATTCAAACACAAAAATAGTCAAACTTACATTGCATGTCAAAAAACTAAAAATATAGCAAATAAACAAATAATAGAGCAAACCATTTATTAATCATTGAAGATACGCGAAGAAAAAACATGCAGGGTTTTTAGAACCGTTTATTATGTTGTCCACAAAGGTAGAACTTGTACAGATATGGTCTGAACTGCAAGAAATCTACGGAAATAATTTGGGTCTTGTTTTACATTCCCGAACATCTTGCACAGATATTGCAAACCACATAGGACAGGAAATGTGTACGGCAGTAGTTCAAAAAATGATGAACAACTAATCAACATTTTCTGTTATGGTCGATGAATAAACTACAATCAATGGAAAAACCATACTTTTAATTTGCTTAAGGGGCACTGTTTGTGAATCTGATGGTAGTTTCTTTTTATTTTGATTTGGCACATTTACAATGTGGTGCAAAATCATAAACATTTATGATGAATTTTTAGACAGTGTAAAAAATTCAGGATTTTCGATGGAATATCTGAAAGAAAATGTAATTTCTTTTGCAACTGATGGTGCATCAGTTATGCTCGAAGAAATGCTGGAGTTGCAAAATTGTTCCTTGATAATTTCCCATGCAACTATTTGGCACTGTGTTAATCACAGACGAACTGAGCGTGCGTGATTCTGTTGCTGAAGTTGCAATGTTGAATCATTTACACATTTTTGGTGACAAATTATATTCACTGTACCACAGATCTCCGAAAAATCAGGACAAATTGGAAGCCTGCGCGGAGTCTCTACAATATCAGTTGCTGAAGATTGGTCGCGTGTTTAGCATAAGATGGGTTGCTTCATCTTTTAGGCTCGTCAAAGCTATTTGGCCATCGTATGATGCTCTATGGCAGGGGTGCGCAAACTGGGGTGCAAGATTTTCCAGGAGGAGCACAGTGGTTACAGAGGCCCCCACACTTCCCTGAAGGCATTTAAATTAAATGCCAGGGGACAGCGCAAGGCCTCTGTAACTTCCCTTACCTTGGCTTCCAGCGACGTATCGTCAAATGACGCTGCAAGGCCAAGAGACATCACGTTACCATGGCAATGTGATGTCACATGACCCACATGACATACTTTTTATGAAATTGGTTGGACCGCCTCTTACGCTCTTCAATCCAGAAGTTTATGTTAAGTCGTGGCTTTTTCTGGGAAGGCGCCGTGCTGAAGAAACTGCATGCAGTAAAAATAGAAAAGGTGCAGTATGATGATACTGAATTTAAAAGTTTGTGGGACATTTTATAACGCATTTCTGTTTCAGTAATATTATTTTTTTTTTAATGTTCAAGTGAAAAAAACTCTATACCTCTTTGTAAACTTAAAGCTATTTGGTTTTGTGCTGATAAGTGATAACAGATGTTTATTTTTATTTATTATAATAGTTTTTTGTAAGACTGGTTTATTTTGAATGGTTGACATTTTAAATTATATGTGTAACCCTGTTTCCCCCACCCACTCTCCATAGCACATAAAAAATGTCTGTTAAAGTATCCACATACAGTACATATACACTCACAAAGTACTGGAAATTGGATTTTTTTAAATTCCTGTCATACATATGTAGCCCTGGGTCGTTTTGGGCTATTATTCTGTCCTCCTCCTGGCAGTAAAGCCTAGTAAGGGTAGGTTTGCAAGGAATAATCATGGGTTTTCCCCACACATGCCTGTTATTTCCCTATAACATCATGCGGGAGACCCAGGGCCCCCTGTTACCAGCAGGTATGCACCGCAGTAAGCCATGTAACCAGAGTAGTATTTCTCCAGACTACATACAGTACAGTACAGTACATCCCCTATATCTCCCTGCCTTGAGTGTAATCTGTTTAAAGCCCCCTCCCCCCTAATGTTTCTGTTAAATCTCTCTGCCTGTGTTGCTGTGAGTGCAGTTTATGTAAATGTGGGGAGGGGGAGTGGGTTATAACCCACCTCATTGACTGTGATCTGTATAAAGCCCCCTCCCCCTAATGTTTCTGTTAAATCTCCCTGCCTGTATTGCTGTGAGTGCAGTGTATGTAAATGTGGGGAGGGGGGAGGGGGACCCGATGTGCATACTGTGAGGTCTAACCACCCTCAGCCCCTACCCACATACCGTTACCCCCCCCCCATCCTGGCCATGGCCCCTCCGCTTCTGCAAAACAGACACAAAAATTAAAACATCCAAAGTAATGTCCCCTAACCCCTTAATCACCATAGCGGTTATTAACCGCTACAGTCATTAAGGGGTTAACCCACCCTCACCCACCACTCGGGATGCCTACATACCCTCCCACACTAACCCCCCCCCCGTGAGGCCTACCCACCCTCACCCTGTACCCACAAGGGAGGCCTACCCACATACCATTGGGGAAACCCCCCCCCACCCCCAGTACCCACAATAAAAACAACAGTGACCCACAATAAAAATCATTCTATTTATTAAATACATTACCCACCCCCTGTGCCCCCCCATAAATACATGATTTATTATTTTACAAACAGGGTTCATAACGCAGCCCCACGCGAGTCCCCGGTGGGCTGGCGGGGCACCTGGACAGACCTACAGGGTACCAGCAGCCCTTTTCAAACAGGTTCTGGAGGCCTGCTGGTGGATCCCGCCAGCACCATGGCCCCCAGGTGGTCTCCTTGGGTCACCGTGGGCCACAATTGGGTCCCCACGGTAGGCCCAAGGATGTCTGGGAGCCCCAGGTCAGACCCACAGGTGTCTGTGGGGCCTCGGGTGGTTCCCACGGGGGTCCGGGGAACTCACGGGTGCTCACTACGGGTCCGCGGTGCCCCCACAGAAGTGGGACCACACATCATCATCCCCGCACCTACGGGTCAGCGGTGCCCCCACAGAAGTGGGGACCACACAGCTTCATCCCCGCAGACTACGGGTCGGCGGTGCCCCCACAGAAGTGGGACCACACAGCTTCATCCCCGCATGTGTCACCCGCGGAACCACCAGCCTGATACCCATGGGATATACTGTATATATACTGTATATATACTGTAGTTGCATGATGAAGCCACTGTACAAATTCATGGGTGAAGGGTGGGTATCGGGCCAGTGTGGCTTAACCCCTTAATTACCTTTGCGGTTATTATCCGATAAGGTGTTTAAGGGGTTAGTTGATATCTGAATGTAATTGCAATGTATTGGCTTTGTTTTGGCAATGTATTTTGTGGACAAGACAAGGATGTTGCTGGCGACGGACACTTCGTATTGATGAGGTCAGTAGCACTTTATTTATTTGAATATGCTAGTTAATGTTTTTAATGATGGGCAATTAATCTATTATCCATATCTGGATAATAGTTATTTTGCACATTATTATACTGTAGGTGTTGGGGGGGGGGGTGTATGTATTGAATGTATAGGCCAGGTTTATTTTTTTTACATTCAGGGTTTGTTCCGTGGTTCCGCGTGGGACCTCTGGAGACCACCTGTGGTTTCCTCGGGTATCTCACGGGTACCAGGCTGGTGGTTCCACGGGTGACACATGCGGGGATGAAGCTGTGTGGTCCCACTTCTGTGGGGGCACCGCCGACCCGTAGTCTGCGGGGATGAAGCTGTGTGGTCCCACTTCTGTGGGGGCACCGCTGACCCGTAGGTGCGGGGATGATGATGTGTGGTCCCAGTTCTGTGGGGGCACCGCAGACCCGTAGTGAGCACCCGTGAGTTCCCCAGACCCCCGTGGGAACCACCCGAGGCCCCACAGACACCTGTGGGTCTGACCCGGGGCTCCCAGACATCCTTGGGCCTACCGTGGGGACCCAATTGTGGCCCACGGTGACCCAAGGAGACCACCTGGGGGCCATGGTGCTGGCGGGATCCACCAGCAGGCCTCCAGAACCTGTTTGAAAAGGGCTGCTGGTACCCTGTAGGTCTGTCCAGGTGCCCCGCCAGCCCACCGGGGACTCGCGTGGGGCTGCGTTATGAACCCTGTTTGTAAAATAATATATCATGTATTTATGGGGGGGCACAGGGGGTGGGTAATGTATTTAATAAATAGAATGATGTTTATTGTGGGTCACTGTTGTTTTTATTGTGGGTACTGGGGGTGGGGGGGTTTTTCCCCAACGGTATGTGGGTAGGCCACCCTTGTGGGTACTGGGTGAGGGTAGTTAGGCCTCACAGGGGGGGTTAATGTGGGAGGGTATGTAGGCATCCCGAGTGGTGGATGAGGGTGGGTTAACCCCTTAATGACTGTAGCGGTTAATAACTGCTATGGTGATTAAGGGGTTAGGGGACATTACTTTGGATGTTTTAATTTTTGTGTCTGTTTTGCAGAAGCGGAGGGGCCATGGCCAGGATGGGGGGGGGGGGTAACGGGATGTGGGTAGGGGGTGAGGGTGGTTAGACCTCACAGTATGCACATCGGGTCCCCCCCCCCTCCCCACATTTACATACACTGCACTCACAGCTATACAGGCAGGGAGATTTAACAGAAACATTAGGGAGGAGGGGGCTTTAAACAGATTACACTCAAGGCAGAGAGATTTAACAGAAACATTAGGGGGGAGGGGGCTTTAAACAGATTACACTCAAGGCAGGGAAATACAGGGGATGTACTGTACTGTACTGTATGTTGTTTATTGCAATACTTCAATGTGTGTACAGTATAATGTTTTTTACAATTAGATAGATGTAATCCTTGGTATTGTAAGGGTTAGCTTTGGTTTTAAATTGTGTTTTCTGGTTGGTACTTATATATTGATTTTTGTTTACTTGATTGGTTAAAATAGTTGACTTGTTTGGAGTTATTTGTATTTTGCTTGCAATGATATGTTCACATTCATTTGCAGAATGTATATGGTGCATAGATTTTATGCATCATAAATACAATGTAAATACAATGTATGGATTGGAATGTGAGGTTTTTCTTTGTCATTTGATGATTTAGATTGTAAGATCAGTTAGGATTATTAAAGGAAATTATTAGAAGTAATGCATTGTAATGTAGTGTTTCTGTATGGAGAAGTTGTTATTTTAGAGGACAGGTATGGTTCATCAATTGTGGGTGTGCTAACTATAGACTCTATATATATATATATATATATATATTCATATATAATATACTATATATTATATATATAATATATATATATATGTATAGGGATTGTTGATATATATATATTATATATCATATATTTGTTTATCTTCATGTATTTATTTATTGTGCTGCTGCTGTGTGTGAATTTTTTTTGTAGTGTGGTTATTTAAACGGGATCCCCCTCCCCACATTTACATACAGTACACTGCACTCAGAAACACAGGCAGGGAGATTTAACCGACACAATGGGGGAGGGGGGCTTACACAGATTAGTCAAAGCAGGGAAGCTTAGCAGACACAAATAGGGAGGGGGTTTTTACTAGATTACAGTCGAGGCAGGTGAAGTTTAACACACACATAGGGGGGGTTTTTTACATAGATTAGTCAAGGAAGGGAAGTTAAACACACAATAGGGGGAGGGGGTCTTACACAGGTTATAGTGAAGGCAGGGAGGTTTAACACACACATTAAAATATGTATTTAATGTATTTATGTTTATTCTGCTCTAACCCTTCATTGCCTTAGCGGCTATCAGCTATGGTAATGAAGCAGCATATTCTGTATTTTTATATATTGTGCAGGAGCAGGGGTCCCTGAGCATAATTCTGGCTCAGGGAACCCCCTGCTCACTGTACCATATTATTAAAATACAGAATACTGCTTATTCATAGCACATACCCGCAAAGGTAAAGACGATTCTTTATTGATTGTGGTGTTTATTCATACTGTAGATGTGTGCAGGGGTCTCTGGAGCAGAAACGTTTTTGTTAGGTCCGGGACCCCCTGCTCCCAGATACAGGCCCCTTTAGGGGTGCCGGTACCCTCTGCTTGGTTTACAGCCGCGGTCACGTGATCGGACTTTAATGCAGAGGGATACCGGCACCTCATAAAGGGGCCTGTATCTCGGGAAGCAGGGGTCCCCGGACCTGAACCAACGCGGTTCAGCTCCGGAGACCCCCTGCACATCTACACTATGAATAAAAATATTTTAAATGTATTTATTTATATTCATTTATTTATTTATTTATTTGATTTATTTATTATTTTTTTTGGGCGGCTGCTGTGTGTGAGTTTTTTTATTGTGGGTAGGGGGTGGGTGAAGGGGGTATTAGCCCCAACGATGGTTGTTAGGGCTTGCGGGGGGGTAGTGGGAGTTAACCCCTTCATGACCGTAGCGGTTTAACTGCTACGGGCCGTGAAGGGTTAAGTGCACCCGCAACCCCCCCGCAGTCCTAAACTCACACCAAGGGCCAAATACCCCCTTCACCCACCCCCGCTACCCACAATAAAGGGGCACGGTGGTTAACCCCTTCATTGCCTTAGCCTATCAGCTATGGTAATGAAGCAGCATTTCTGATTTTAATATATTGTGCGGAGCAGGGGGTCCCTGAGCATTAATTTCTGGCTCAGGGAACCCCTGCTCATGTACAATATATTAAAAATACAGAAATGTCGCTCGTTACCATAGCACATAGCCGCTAAGGTAAGAACGAGTGTTTATTATATATGTGTTTTATTTATTGTACATGGTGCAGAGGGTCTGGGCGACAGAAACGTTTTTGTTTTAGGTCGGGACCCCCTGCTTCCCCGATACAAGGCTCCTTATGGGGGTGCGGTATCCCTCTGCTTGGTTGTACTCGCGGTCACGTGATCGGGACCTTTAAATGCGAGGGATACCGGCACCTCAAAAGGGGCGTGTATCTCGGGAGCAGGGGGTCCCCGGACCTGAAACCAACGCGGTTAACTCGGAGACCCCCTGCCACTACACTATGAATAAAAATGTATTTAATAATTTTTAATGTGCCTATGTTTCGCAGAGAGAGCAGCGGTTCTCTCTCTGCTGCAAACACATCTCGCCCAGGCCGGCCTAAGATCATTGATGTGCATATACAACTATGTATTGTATGTTAGGGGTTATAGGGGTTGTTGTTATAACAGTATATTACTGTATATATACAGTATATACTGCATTACACATTCATGAATTTCTCGGCTTCAGACAACAGCTCTCGCAAACGCCCCCATGCGTTTTTTACACAGGCATTGCGTATTGCAGCCAGCGGAGAATAAATAGCTTAAATCACGGGCGCGATATAACGCTATACTATCCCCGGGAGAAAACGACACAAAACCGCAGATAACCGGATACTCCAAATTCGCGGAGCTAGCCAAGTAAGAATAAGTTGGTCGGTAGTGTACCTTTCTTGCATTGAGACGGAATCAACTGGCCTGACAATAAATGTTATGAAGTTCCCTGTCCTGTCTACTTACTGAAAGGAGTTACGGTCGGGTTCCTCTTTGCCTCTGGCAGATTCCCATAGATGGAGGTGCTGCACCAGCGAGACCAGAGCCTGTCCCTTTGCAAATATCCATAACAACGTGGAGACTCAGGCTCCTGACACAACAGGTGAGCACGCACAGCACTCAGTCAACTCGTAGTGCTGTGCATGCTCGAACCCATGAGGATTTCCCCTAAGGGGGGTGGGGAGGGTGTCTACATATGTAGCCTGGGCCCCTCTGGTGCCCCGGTCTCCTGCTTCCCTCCCCCCTCCTTACCTCGGATGCATAGGGGCAATGGCCGGGTGAGTGACGCTGGCGTCGGCGCTCCCTTTGCAGTGCGCTGCCATCTTGGCTGTTTCGCTGCATATGCAGCAGAGGTGCGTGTGGCCTTACAGACTGCAGAAGTGGCAGAAAGGTCTCCATATGTGCAGGGACATACCCAGTTCGACGTATGCGTAGACAGAGCCCGCGCGGCCATTACAGACTCGCGCATGCGCAGTTTGTGATCGCGCAAGCGGCCCCAATGTTAAAAGAGGTCCCACGGGACTGGCAACTACCCAGAAGCCTCTGGAGACGGCCCTTTCACCATATCACTGCTGCATTACAGCCAATAGGGCTTACGACTTCCCTACAAAGAGATACATTTTGCCACATTCAGGTATGTCTAGTGAGTTGAAGCTGGGAGCAGGTTTGGGGAAGTTGTTATGTGCAAAGAACGTAGCCCTGCACTAGGCGAGGTTACCCCCTCAGTCCCCCAGATAGCAATCCATCCATACCAGATGTGGTTGCTACACGGACGCCCTAGGTAGGGACCCTGCCACTTTAGTTTACTTGCGGAGTTCAGGGTAAACAGTTCACCTGCTGGTCATCGTGTCTTGACTCAGACATCGCTCAAGATAGAGAACTACCTCATAGTGGGCTGTCTGACGTGACGTCACCACGTACGAGGCTATTTTGTGGATCACGTTCTAATCAAGCCAAGTACAGCATCTGATCGCCCGGTGTGGACACACCGCAGATACTCTTCACCATACACCAACCCTCATCACACCTTGTGCCAGCGCTGTCGTCACACTTGGGTGGGTGGGGGATCTGGGGATATGGTGTGGGGTTCGGCCTGACACTAGCCAGTGCGTTCGGGTGTCATGTGGTTATTGTTTGCATACCAGCTAAAACCCCGTTATAAACGCGGTCCTTGGGGTCCACAACCCCAAGACCGCGCGTTACAACCGGGGTCGCGTTAAAATTTCACCGGCATAAGACTCTCAAGCCTCCTCATTACAGATTTCATTCTCCTCCAATTTGCCGCCTTACCAGTGCTTCTCCTTCCTACGGTCCACGTGCTCATATCTCTCTGCTTGACTCTCTCTCTGCCCGTCACATTCAATTCAATGCTTTATGGACTATAGAACACAATTTAATACTTACTGGGGTTAATGATGGAAAAACGGTAAATTCAAGCGGTCACTGAATGGCCCAAGACCCAATTCTCTCAAGGGCCATAACAACGTTTTTTGGCTCGCTAATTATTATAGGGGGTAAGTTTATACAGCGTTTTTTTCCACCATTGTGGCACCCATTACTGCGAATCACCAAAAAGGAGCGATCCTTCAGCTTGGTCATCCGAGGCCATCCTGCCTCGAGCACCTCAAGGAAGGCATTTCTATCCGCAACCTATTTATCGTATCCCGACATTGGAAACTTACTTTTGTATGGCAGGTCGACGCCTCTTGACTTGCGGGCGGATGGTGCCGTTCTGTATCAGAGACCAAAAAAAAAAAAAAAAGTTTTTTAGTCACACCTGGACTCCCTGCTGTGCGCCATTCGTTTTTTTCTAGGATATATCTGGATTCGGATTCCTTCCTTGGCTGGCAGCAGAGAGAAACCTGCGAGATGACATGAGTGGGGCTGATTGGTTTAAGACTGCATAGTTAGTCGACCTGTTGTCATGTAGATACTTACAAGTCTTCATTTGGCCTACCCACTCCCACTGGTATCTCCAGGGGCAATATTATTTATAGTTATTGGTGTAGTTGCTGCGGGTTTGAGCCCCCAAATCTTACATCAGAGACCCACGTACCAAGATAACGTTAAATCCTGTGCATATTTTTCCAAGAAATTCTCGTTGCCGAGAGGAACTATGACGGCGGGTTAACAGGTACTTCTGGCCAGTGAAGATGGCTCTTAAGAGTGGAGGGACACCTGCTGGAGGGGCGAAAGAAGCCGTTACTATTCTCACGGACCACAAGCAACCTTCTTTACATAGAGAATGAGCGAAAGCCTTGGTTCACGACAGGCTGTTGGGATCTTTTTTTTTTCGATTCCGGATTTTTACCGTCACTATATCCCCGGGACCAAAGAACGTAAAGGCCAGACGCAATCTCCGAATTAAATATTCTGGGAGAGGCCGAGGAATTTGTTGGAGAATATCCTCCAAAGAGAGGATTTCTCGCAAAGTTCTACTTTCAAGAATCTTGACAAGATTTTGCACTCCGAGAGGACGCGCATCCTAAGGACTTCGTGTTTCCCGACAACAAACTCTTTTGACCATCCAAATTGTCCAGAAGTCTCTGTCACTTGGGGTAACTCATTAATCTGCAGGTCATCAAGGGTTTAAGAAGAATATGATCTATCATCGGAATTTCTGGTGGACAAGGAGTGTCTCAAGATATTCTGGGTTACACCGACAAACTGCCCCAACGGCGCTCAAAGGCAAGGCTTCCGTCCAAAAGCCTTCAGGGTGTTCGGTTACCCCTTCCAGTTCCCGACGCCCCCTGGTCCCACATGATTCTATGGACTTCCATCGTGGAGTTTCTCAGGTCCCAGAGGGAATGAACACTATCTTGGTGGTCGTGGACGGTTCTCGAAGACTGTCCCATTCATTCAACTTAAGGATTACCACTTCCACCCCCTTGATGATATATTTACGGAGTAGCAACTTTTCCCTGGATTCATGGATTCTTCGTACATTGTTTCTGACAGAGGTTCTCAAGTTCGTATCCAAATTTTGGAGAGCTTTCACCCCAAGAGATTGGGCATCTCTTCATCCTTCTACCTCCGCCTATCATCCCTCAGTCCAATGGACAAACGGAGAGAAGCAACTAAAATCACTGGAGAAGTACATGAGATGTTTTATATCCCATTTCCAGGATGATTGGCTCCAACTCCTCTCTTGGGCAGAGTATTGCCGTCAATTGCAAAAAACGAGTCCACCCGGGAGTCTCCCTCTTGATAATTATGGGTTCACCCTCCCTGTCTTCCATCCCCAACATTCTTCCGGAGTACCAGCCGTAGATGAACGATTTTTCCCTCCAAACAGCATGGTCCAGGATTAAGTCTACACTTCCTCAACTCCGACCCGCCAGATTACAAAACTTACAGGCCGATCGTAATCGTCGTTCAGCGCCAGTTACAAACAAGGGATTTGGTATGGCTCTCTCTAGGAATATCCACCTCTAGGGTAAACTCTCCTTAAAACTGGCACCTAGTTCCTCGTCCCCTTTCCATTTCAGTTGAACAAATCAATCCTGTGCATTCGGCTCCAAAATTACCACCACAGTTGAAGATACCAATGTCTCCCTGTAATACCACTCTTTTAAACCATTATCTCAGTCACTTCTTCCGGATCAGACTCGTAGACCGGATCCCATACTGTACAAAAAAACGAGGAATACGAAGTTCACTCTCTTTTGAATTCTCGACTTCCAGGGTGTCAGCTCAGTTCTTGGGCAGTGGAAGCCTTTGGCCCTGAGGAGATATGGGTACCTTCAAAGGACAATCAGCCCTGGCCCTTCTGAAGTCCTTCAGGAAACAGTTTCCAGAGAAACCGTCTTGGACCGCCTGAGGCCGTTCATGAAGGGGGGGTTACGTCAGGATCGGCTTCTCCTCGCCTTCCCACAACAAAGCACTACCCTCTCCGCAAGGAGTCACCTGGACCACACAATTTAATCATGCCTTAATGTATCACGGTCCTAGCACCTGCCCCGTCACGGGAACCACTCCCCTCGGCGATTCCTCTGCTCATGGATGGGCGCGACACGCCCTAAATTCACGCACGCAAGCCCAGACGTTATGTGCATGCATTATCA
Organism: Ascaphus truei; assembly: GCA_036426205.1. Classification (NCBI taxonomy): domain Eukaryota; kingdom Metazoa; phylum Chordata; class Amphibia; order Anura; family Ascaphidae; genus Ascaphus; species Ascaphus truei. The sequence continues at coordinate 11,450 of WSYH01009743.1, read as the reverse complement.
CGTTTAACAGAGACACTCATAACAGAGCACTTTTAACACTGCTTCTGCAAAAAGGCGAGGCGTCGCCCCCAAGCACATCACAGTTCAAGGCAAATCAATGATTTACACTCAGCTGGGCTGTAAAACTCTCTCATATCAGCGGATGACTCCTGCAAGTCATCCAGGCTGCAATCCATTTTCACATTGGCTGCCCACCTGTATTATGCACTGTGATTCCAATCACTCGTCGCTCGACATAGTTCTGTATGAAGCATTTGACTATTCTCTCAGTGACTCCTCGGTATGGACGAGGATTGGACGACTACCCCTCTGGCTCTCGACTTGGCTATAACTTGGACTTCATGAGCTTCTGGAACCTGAACCATGTCACGGCAAATAACGACTCCCTTATCTAATACCGGTACCGGCAAGTATGGTTCACTACTATTACAATGGCCTGGCCAACAATAACACCACACCCCCCGGACAATGACTCCCTTTGCTGAAGGAGGTGTATCCCTACGTCCCACCTCAGCGCAGCGGGACGGGTCTGGTCTGCGGGCATCACCGATTAACAGCATGGGGCTGCGATTATGAACTGTTTGTAAAAATAAATCATGTATTTATGGGGGGCAAGGGGGTGGTAAGTATTTAATAAATAGAATGATGTTTATTGTGGTCACTGTTGTTTTTTGTGGGTACTGGGGGTGGGGGGGGGGGTTTTCCCCAACGGTATGTGGGTAGGCCTCCCTTGTGGGTACTGGGTGAGGGTGGTTAGGCCTATACGGGGGGGGGTAGTGTGGGAGGGATGTAGGCATCCCGAGTGGTGGGTGAGGGTGGGTTAACCCTTATGACTGTAGCGTTAATAACCGCTATGGTGATTAAGGGGTTAGGGGACATTACTTTGGATGTTTTAATTTTTGTGTCTGTTTGCAGAAGGGAGGGGCCATGGCAGGATGGGGGGGGGGGGTAACGGTATGTGGGTAGGGGGTGAGGGGGGTAGACCTCACAGTATGCACAGTGTCCCCCCCCCCACATTTAAATACACTGCATCCAGCAATACAGGCAGGGAGATTAACAGAAACATAGGGGGGGGGTTATACAGATCACAGTCAAGAGGTGGGGTTATACCCATCCCCTCCACATTACATAACTGCACTCACAGCAACACAGGCAGAGAGATTTAACAGAAACATTAGGGGGAGGGGCTTAAACAGAACACTGAAGGCAGAGAGATTTAAGAAACATTAGGGGGAGGGGCTTTTAAACAGATTACACTGAAGGCGAGAGATTAACAGAAACATAGGGGGGAGGGGGCTTTACAACAGATTACACAAGCGGGAGATACAGGGGAGTACTGTATGTATTTTGTTTATTGCAATGCTTCAATGTGGTATAAAGTATAATGTTTTTACAATTAGATAGATGTAATCCTGGTATTGTAAGGGTTAGCTTGGTTTTAAATTGTGTTTCTGGTTGGTACTATATATTGATTTTTGTTTACTTGATTGGTTAAAATAGTTGACTTGTTTGGAGTTATCGTATTTTGCTTGCAATGATATTGTTCACATTCATTTGCAGAATGTATATGGTGCATAGATTTATGCATCATAAATACAATGTAAAGCAATGTATGGATTGGAATGTGAGGTTTTCTTTTCATTTGATGATTAGATGTAAGATCGTTAGGATTATTAAAGGAAATCATGTAATGTAGTGTGTCTGTATGGAGAAGTGTTATTGTAGGACAGTATGGTTTTGATAACCTCTACATTTATTGTATATTGGTCTCAGTGTGTGTGGTATATGTGTATGATTATATATAGAGAGAAAAGGGGGGAGACGATGAGTACACGGGACTGGACGTGTACCAGTCGAAAAGGGGGATGGACCGAAGGAGGCGCAGGTACAAAGGCGCGCACACGGAAAGGAGCCTTATATGTATAGCATAGGATTAGTATTCAAAAAAAAAAAATAATAACACTAGAAATACAAAATTACTAATATAAAAGAAAAATTGATAGCAAATCCTCAAAATAAAATGACCACTAAAAAAAAAAAATAATAAATAAAACAAAACGAATATTTTTGGTTATCTATGACATTGCTAAAATATGTAAAATGGTGTAAATGTGGGACCGAATATTATTAAGCTAAAATGCTAAACACCCTAAATCAAAAGTGAATACATATATAATGCAAAAATGTTGAAAAAATATAAAAATGCAAAAAAAAAAATAAAATCAAAAATGAAAAATGAATAAAGGGTGTCAAAAATAGGAATCTGGCGCTCTCCAAACAAGACCAAGACCTCTCCCAAGAATCTGCAATACAACAAGAAAAGAAAAGAAACGCGCCCGATTCTTAGTGCACATGAAAAAAACACTTTTAATAAAATCAATTAGGGCAACAAAAATACACTCACAAACAAATAAAAGGTAACAAGCAATGTTATGAGTAACTCTTCGCCTCCACGTGCTGCTGTGATTCCGTTTGTACACTGCTCCCCTTGGGTGAAGTACCAGCTTCTCCAGCAATCTTTCAAATCGGTGCAGGAACTGTGACAGCCTCTGGGACTCTGACTCAGGAAGTCCAATAGGCCCCGTAGTATGAACCGGATGCCAGGTGGTGGGTATGCCACCCGTTATTCGATATTGAACCGGCATATTCAGAGTTCCTAAGAGTGTCCACATAAAAAAACAGGCCGCTGTAGCTCACTAGCAAACTGCTCTCCTCCTGGGTGAAGCACCGGCCTCTCCCGCAGTCCTCCGATAGGTATAGGAGTTGGGACAGCCTCTCGCACTCTGACCCGGAAGTCTAATCGCCCCCTCAGTGCGAACCGGATGCCAGGTAGTGGGTATGCGACCACGTTGTTGGATATTTGGACCGGCAGAGTATTAAAGTCCTAGAAATGTCCATAAGCACAAAATGTAAAAGGCAGACGAACGAATATGTGCTCAATCTGGTCTGGAACAAAAATAATCCTCCCTACGCAGTTTCTTCACTCTTAGGGTGATTTCATCAGGGGATATATGACGGAAGTGCGTCATGCTATTTATACATATGTGTGTCAATCAAATAATTAAATGCTTCTAATAAAAACATGATTATATTTAATTGCTATTGCAAAGAGAAAGGCATTAGTGGTCTAGATTAATATAGAGATTAAAACCATTTTTGAATTAAAATTAATTATAAATTGCATTACAGATATTATATTAAATCTCAAATGACATCTAATGATAATATTATCCATGTTTGCTTCGGATGGATTACCTATGTTTACAATGTGTAAATGATGCTAGATTATATTACTTTACTTATTTCCCATGGTCTTCTAATTAACTATAGTACGGGGATATAAGTTGGTATTTTGTCCTTGCAGACTGGATAAAGGTCATGATGAATAACCACGAGGGAGGTTTAATGGGTTGGAGGATGGCGACAAAGGTGACCATAAATTATGGAAACTTAAATATATTTTGGTATATATGAATGAATGTAAAATCAATTTGGATCCTTAATGTCTGGGCAATGTTCCATCTAATATAGATGGTCACATGTACCCAAACATGGGCTATTTGGATCTAACAGTATGAATATATTCTGTCATAAATTGTAAGGAAGAAAAGGAAAAAGGATGTACCCTTTAATGGTAATTAACCTTAAGATGTTATGATTAATTTTGTATTTGGATAAATGAGACACTGTTAGTAAAAAGGAGGAGATTGTATATTATATAGTGTGTAGTTGTTTTTAACCCTATGTCTCTTAATATTACAGGAAAGAACCGAAGACAGTATCTCGCTTTAACTTTGTATCCCAAAGTCAACTTGTAAAACAAAATGAAAAGTAAATGCACCATCGGCCATATATATATATACTGTATATATATATACATATATATTTATTTATCTTCATGTATTTATTTATTTATTTAGATTTATTTATTAATTTTGGGGCTGCTGTGCGTGAATTTTTTTTATTGTGGGTAGCGGGGGTGGGTGAAGGGGGTGTTTGGCCCTTGGTGTGAGTTTAGGACTTGCGGGGGGGGTTGCGGGTGCATTTAACCCCTTCACGACTGTAGCAGTTAATACCGCTACGGTAGTGAAGGGGTTAAGTGCACCCGCTACCCCCCCGCAAGCCCTAAACAACCACCGTTGGGGCTAATACCCCCTTCACCCACCCCCACTACCCACAATAAAAAAAATTCACACACAGCAGCAGCACAATTAATAAATAAATCTAAATAAACAAATGAATTTATGAATATAAATAAATACATTTAAAATGTATCCCTCAGCATTTAAAGGTCCCGATCACGTGACCGCGGCTTGTAAACCAAGCAGAGGGATACCGGCACCTCATAAAGGGGGCTGTATCTCGGGGAGCAAGGGGTCCCCGGACCTGAAACCAACGCGGTTCAGCTCCGGAGACCCCCTGCACATGTACACTATGAATAAAAATGTATTTTAAATATATTTATTTATATTCATTTATTTATTTATTTATTTAGATTTATTTACTTATTAATTGTGCTGCTGCTTTGTGTGAATTTTTTTTATTGTGGGTAGCAGGAGTGGGTGAAGGGGGTATTAGCCCCAACGATGGTTGTTTAGGGCTTGAGGGGGGGTAGCGGGAGGGGTTAAACCCTTCATGACCGTAGCGGTATTAACTGCTACGGCCGTGAAGGGGTTAAGTGCACCCGCAACCCCCCCGCGAGTCCTAAACTCACACCAAGGGCCAAATACCCCCTTCACCCACCCCCGCTACCCACAATAAAGCGGGCACGGTGGGTTAACCCCTTCATTGCCTTAGCGGCTATCAGCTATGGTAATGAAGCAGCATTTCTGTATTTTAATAATATTGTGCAGGAGCAGGGGGTCCCCTGAGCATTAATTTCTGGCTCAGGGAACACCCTGTACAATATTATTAAAATACAGAAATGCTGCTTCGTTACCATAGCACATAGCCGCTAATGTAAGGAACGAGTGTTTATTTATATATGTGTTTTATGTATACTGTACATGTGCAGAGGGTCTCCGGAGCTGAAACGTTTTTGTTTTAAGTCCGGGGGACACCCTTCTCCCCAAGATACAGTCCCCTTTAGGGGGTGCCGGTATCCCTCTGCTTGGTTTACAGGCCGCGGTCACGTGATCGGGACCTTTAAATGCTGAGGGATACCGGCACCTCATAAAGGGGGCTGTATCTCGGGGAGCAGGGGGTCCCCGGACCTGAAACCAACGTGGTTCAGCTCCGGAGACCCCCTGCACATCTACACTATGAATAAAAATGTATTTTAAATAATTTTTAATGTGCCGATGTTTGCGCAGAGAGAGCAGCGGTTCTCTCTCTGCTGCAAACACATCTCGCCCCCGCCGGCCTACAGTATCATTGATGTGCATATACAGTACTGTATGTGTATGTTAGGGGTTATAGGGGTTGTTGTTACTGCACCGACACACTTTATTCGAGCAAATACCCAGTATGTACCTGGCAGATACCTGGAATGCGCCGCTCCTCACCTCTGACCAGCCCCGTTGCATTTGCCTTCCCAGCCTGGGTTCATGACTGGCTGATGGGCGGCTGATCTGTTAAATGATAATGATTAGGATTTAATAGGCTGCAATGCTTCGCGTGTCTACCAGATGGCATAAATTCATGAATTGTAATGCAGTATATATATATATATATACTGTGCAGTATTGCAGCCAGCGGGAATAAAATGCTTCAATCCCTGCCTGGAAAATAACCCAATGCACTCGGGCAGAAAACAGTCACAAACCTCAATACACCCGGGTTGTAATGTAATGTATTTAGTGTTTATTTGGCCTTCACCCTCATTGCCTTAGCGGCTATCAGCTATGGTAATGAAGCAGCATTTCGTATTTTAATAATATTGTGGAGGAGCAGGGGGTCCCCTGAGCATTAATTTCTGGCTCAGGGAACCCCCCCCTGTACAATATTATTAAAATACAGAAATACTGCTTTATTACATAGCACATAGCCGCTAAAGGTAAGAACGATTCGTTTATTATTGTGTTTTATTATACTGGAGATGTGCAGAGGGTCTGGAGCAGAAACGTTTTTGTTTTAGTCCGGGGACCCCCTGCTTCCCAAGATACAGTCCCCTTTAGGGGGTGCCGGTATCCCTTGCTTGGTTTACAGGCGCTGTCACAGTGATCGGGACCTTTAATGCAGAGGGATACCGGCACCTCATAAAGGGGCTGTATCTCGGGAAGCAGGGGGTCCCGGACCGAAACCAACGCGGTTCAGCTCCGGAGACCCCCTGCACATCTACACTATGAATAAAAAATGTATTTTAAATGTATTTATTATATTCATTATGATTTATTTATTAGATTATTTATTGATTTTTTGGGCGGCTGCTGTGTGTGAGTTTTTTATTGTGGGTAGTGGGGGGGGTGAAGGGGGTATTAGCCCCAACGATGGTGTTAGGGCTGCGGGGGGTGTGGGAGGCCTTACCCTTCTGACCGTAGCGGATTAACGCTACGGCGTGAAGGGTTAGTGCCCCCGCCAACCCCCCGCAAGTCCTAACACTCACACCAAGGGCCAAAATACGCCCCCTTCACACCCCGGCTGGATACACCGGGTATACCTTGAATTCGTGGGATATGCCGAGCTCGAATAAAGTGTGTCGCCAGTGTATACAGTGTGTATATATATATATACATATACATATACATATACATATATATACTGCATTACAATTCATGAATTTATGCCATCTGGCGGACACGCGAAGCCTTGCAGCCTAGTAAATCCTGAACCATTATCAATTAACACATCAACCGCGCGTCAGCCGGGCATGCGCATGGCTGGGAAGGCAAAAGGAGCCCGGTATGCTCCGGGTGAACATTGTGGCATTCCAGGAACATGCCAGGTAGAAGCCGGTGATTAGTAAGAATAAAGTCTGCCGCAGCAGTAAATTACAATAAATACAGTAAATACATATTACACTTACCTTATTCAGGCACCCCCGATGAAGGCCGTCTTCATCCTCATCTTCATCCTCCCCATGTCCCTCCGGTGCTGCAAAACATACTGTACACAAGAATAAAAATAGCCCCTAACCCCTTAATCCCCTTAGCGGTCATTAATCGCTACAGTCATTAAGGGGTTAACCCACCCTCACCCACTAACCCAGACGGGAGGCCTACCGTACATACTTACCCCCATCTCCCACAATAAAGCGGGCACGGTGGGTTAACCCCTTCATTGCCTTAGCAGCTATCAGCTATGGTAATGAAGCAGCATTTCTGTATTTTTAATAATATTGTGCAGGAGCAGGGGGTCCCCTGAGCATTAATTTCTGGCTCAGGGAACCCCCTGCTCACTGTACAATATTATTAAAATACAGAAATGCTGCTTCGTTACCATAGCACATAGCCGCTAATGTAAGGAACGAGTGTTTATTTATATATGTGTTTTATTTATACTGTACATGTGCAGAGGGTCTGCGGAGCAGAAACGTTTTTGTTTTAGGTCTGGGGACCCCCTGCTTCCCGAGATACAGGCTCCTTTAGGGGGTGCGGTATCCCTCTGCTTGGTTTACATTTCGCGGTCACGTGATCGGGACCTTTAAATGCAGAGGGATACCGGCACCTCATAAAGGGGCCTGTATCTCGGGAAGCAGGGGGTCCCCGGACCTGAAACCAACGCGGTTCAGCTCCGGAGACCCCCTGCACATCTACACTATGAATAAAAATGTAGTTTAAATAATTTTTAATGTGCCTATGTTTGCGCAGAGAGAGCAGCGGTTCTCTCTCTGCTGCAAACACATCTCGCCAGGGGACGGCCTATAGAATAATTGATGTGCATATACAGTACTGTATGTGTATGTTAGGGGTTATAGGGGTTGTTGTTATACAGTATATACTGTATATATACAGTATATACTGCATTACAATTCATGAATTTCTCGGCTTCAAAGACAACAGCTCGCAAACGCCCCCATGCGTTTTTACACGGCATTGCAGTATTGCAGCCAGCGGGAATAAAATGCTTAAATCACGGGCGCGATATAACGCTATATACCCCGGGAGAAAACGACACAAAACCGCAGATAACCGGGATACTCCGAAATTCGCGGAGCTAGCCAAGTAAGAATAAAGTTGGTCGGTAGTGTACCTTTCTTGCATGAGACGGAATCAACTGGCCTGCCAATAAATGTTATGAAGTTCCCTGTCTCTGTCTACTTTACTGAGAAGGAGTTACGGTCGGGTTCCTCTTTGCCTCTGGCAGATTCCCATAGGATGGAGGTGCTGCACCAGCGAGACCAGAGCCTGTCCCTTTGCAAATATCCATAACAACGTGGAGACTCAGGCCTCCTGAACACAACAGGTGAGCACGCACAGCACTCAGTCAAACTCGTAGTGCTGTGCATGCTCAGGAGACCCATGAGGATTTCCCCTAAGGGGGGGTGGGGGAGGGTGTTACATATGTAGCCCTGGTCCCCTCTGGTGCCCCGGTCTCCTGCTTGCCCTCCCCCCTCCTTACCTCGGCTGCATAGGGGCAATGCGGGTGGTGACGGCTGGCCGGCGGCTCCCTTTGCAGTGCGCTGCCATCTTGGCCGTGTTCGCGCATATGCAGCAGAGGTGCGGTGGCCATTACAGAGACTGAGAAGTGGCAGGAAAGGTGCTCCATAGTGCAGGGACATCCCCAGTTCGCGTATGCGTAGACAGAGCCCGCGGCGGCCATTACAGACTCGCGCATGCGCAGTTGTGATCGCGCAAGCGGCCCCAATGTAAAAGAGGTCCCACGGGGACTGCAATACCCAGAAGCCTCTGGAGACGGCCCTTTCACCCATATCACATGCTGCATTACAGCCAATAGGGCTTACAGACTTCCCTACAAAGAGATACATTTTGCCACATTCAGGGTATGCTAGTGAGTTGAAGCTGGGAGCAGGTTTGGGGAAGTTGTATGTGCAGGAAGCAGTAGCCCCTGCACTAGGCGAGGTTACCCCCCTAGGCCCCAGATAGAATCCAATCCATAACCCAGATTGTGGTTGCTACACGGACAGGCCCTAGGTAGGGACCCTGCCCCTTTAGTTATTTGCTGAGTTCAGGGAAACAGTTCACCTGCTGGTCATCGTGTCTTGACTCAGACCATCGCTCAAGATAGAGACTATCCTCATAGTGGGACTGTCTGACGGGACGTCACCCCACGTAGCGGAGGCTATGTTGTGGATCACGCTTTCAGATAAATCAGCCAAGTACAGCATCTGATCGCCCGGGTGTGGACACACCCGGCAGATACCTTCACCATACACCAACCCTCATCACAACTTGGTGGGCAGCGCTGTCTCACACTTGGGTGGGTGGGGGAATCTTGGGGATATGGTGTGGGGTTACGGCCTGCACTAGGCCAGTGTTACAGGGTGTCATGTGGTTATTGTTGCATATACAGCTAAACCCCGTTATAACGCGGTCCTTGGGGTCCACAACCCCAAGACCGCGCGTTACAACCGGGGTCGCGTTAAAATTTCACCGGCATCAGCTCTCAAGCCTCCTCATTACAGATTTCATTCTCCTCCAATTTGCCGCCTTACCAGTGCTCTCCTCTTCCTACTGTCCACGTGCTCATATCTCTCTGCTGTGCTCATCTCTCTGCCCGTCACATTCAATTCAATGCTTTATTGACTATAGACACACAATTTAATACTTAATTCATAATTATTAATACATAATTATTAATACATAATTACTAATATAGAATTATTATTAATACTTAATACATAATTATTAATACATAATTATCAATACATAATTATTACTTAATAAAGAATAATAAATAATAATAATTATATATTATTTATAAATTATACAATATAATTAAAATAATAATTATAATATACTACTGTATATCACACAGGAATTGAACCCAGGACCACTTCATATGTTGCTTAGGAGTTCTACCTCTGAACCACAGAAGCTGTGTGATGTCATAGACATCTAGAAGTAGACTTAAGATTTAACATTGACATGTACCCTGTGGCACTGTGTTGTAGAGAATAAATATATTTATAGGTTATGTCTTGTCACACCAAGCCTATGGTGTAGAGGTAAGAAGCAAGGCATTGGTTTCAGAAGGTCCCGAGTTCAATCCCTGCATGTGTTTTGTACAAAATGTATTAATGTTTAATTGTGTGTCTATAGTCAATAAAGCATTGAATTGAATGTTCGAAGAAAAAAAACCATGGCACGCGACGGGCAGAGAGATATGAGCACGTGGACAGCAGGAAGAGGAGAACACTGGTAAGGCGGCAAAATGGAGGAGAATGAAATCTGTAATGAGGAGGCTCGAGGAGAGCTGATGCCGGTGAAATTTTTACACGAGAACGGCACGTGGACAGCAGGAAGAGGAGGGAAATGAGCACGTGGACAGGACAGCTGGAAGAGGAGAACGTAAGGCGGCAAAATGGAGGATTTGAGATGCAGGTAAGGCAGCAAAATGGAGGCTTTCAATACGCGAGCCATGCTCAGACCGCGTTATAAGCGAATTCGTGTTGTAGTAGATTGCACTATAACGGGGTTGAGCTGTAGTAAACTGTTTTATCCATAACCTGGTGCAAGCGGTTACTGTATGTGGTTCCTGTGTCAGGGGTTATTCTACACACTAGAATCCCTGCACAGGTGCAGGTGCTGTAAGTACGTTCCAGGATACACCCCAGGTTCCCATCAGCGGAGGCTCAGGCCTCCTATGAGCCTGACAGGTATTGCACTATTGTGACAGATATGAGGGAACGGTAGTGAAAAGGGGATATTACGGCCCTCAATTAGTGCGGGGTTTCTGCTCCAATCCACGGTTTGGAGATTTACCAAAGGGAATCCAGACCGGGACTTCTAGCTCTCCCAGCTTTCACAGGACTGGAGCAGCTGATTGAGCAGGGAGATGATTAAAAGGCTGCTCTGAACAGAGCAAGACAGGGCTGTTTTACTCTCAAGAGGAGGGTGTGCTGAAAAGCTGTGTGATGCTCAGGAAAAAGCAAAGACTTTTGTTTTGTTTGTTTGATTTACTCCTGTTATCTGCTATGTATTTGTATGGCAAAATAAACAGGCCAAAAGCTTTTCACCTCTGTGTCAGAAGACTGTCTCCTCTACCTGGAAGGCTGTGTGAAAGTGTTGATCCCTGGACAAAAAGGTACAGAGCAAAAAGGTACTTTGTCACTATATATATATATATATATATATATATATCAAACATTTCTCCAGTAATTGTAAATGTATCTTTTCGATGGACTAGGAAATTATAATTTTAGCTAAGGACAAATAATGATATAGTATAGCTGATAACAAAGCAGGTGAAAAACACTTTGTGCTCTTTAGCTCAAACATATTTCACAGTACAGCAGGTCCTTGTTAAAAGACTGTTGAATAAATCAACCAATTAAATGTATAACAAGCCAAGTTATAGGCTTAATTAGTTTCAACAGTATTAAAATAGGT
>WSYH01009742.1:0-25080 GCA_036426205.1 Ascaphus truei | reverse complement strand
ACAGCGACGGATGTGAGTGACTGGAGGGGGGGGGGGGTGGCGGGGGAAAGAGGAAAGGCCTGCTTTTTGAGCCTCCCGCTGCACCCACCGCCCGTCAGCAATCGCGCACCACCACTGCCCGCCCCCATGCCCATCTCCCGCACCATGCAGACCGGGGGCAAAGGGAGCGCCAAGGGTGCAAGGGGGGGGGGCACCAAGGGGTGAGCGGCAAAGGGGGTGACCGGCAAAGGGGGTGACCGGCAAAGGGAGTGAGCGGCAAGGGGGGTGAGCGCCTCTGCCCCGGGTCCCTGTGGCTGCCCACCCGGCGGGGGACACCGCGCAGAAGGCAAAGGAGCCAGGAGCGGGAAGGCAGAGACACACTCACCGTGTGCTCTGCACAAAGCGGAAGCCCCGCCCCCGGCTTCCTCTGACCTGCCTGCGACCAATCCCCTGCATCCCGGCCGGCATTCTAAGCCCCGCCTCCTTCATTCAAACCCATGCGGCCCTTCATCCAATCCCCTGGCAGCATTCACTCACACAGAGAATACTTACCAGCTGCCGCATCCTCCTCACCGCCGCCGTAACCGGGACACATTGGCTGGGCCGCACAGAAACTCGTTGTGGGCCGCATGCAGCCCGCGGGCCGCGAGTTTGACATGCTTGCATTACACACTGTGTCCAGGGACCTGGCACAGCTGGTGATCTCCCTTAAGGGAGAGGTGGAGAGCAACTCAATTAAGAGAGGAGGAACCTTCTGCATGGAGTACCTCATGGAAATGTGCGGCTAAGTACGGCCGCTATGATGGGCAGTCTGCCACGTAACATGCTTTTAAAGATGTCTTGGTTCAAGAGATCCTTCCTGAGTGAGTTTGGAGTTATTCCCCAGGAAGATGCACCAAGGAGTTCCCTGTCAGATACTCCTCCCTGCTGCCATAGGGATCCTGATGGGGTGGAGGCGCTGTACCAAATGTGAGTAGGACTCAGAACACTACCTCAGACGCCTGTTATGGTGATATTCCCCATTACCAACCAGCGGGAGACTCAGGAGTCCTGTTGCCAGCAGGTGCACCACAACACACATACATGTAATTGGGAGCAGATTACAACCACAGGGGCCAATATGAGATTGGGTGGGGGTCTGACCGTTACACACACACATATATATAGATGTAGCCAGGTTCCCCCTGCCTGTCAACCCCCCTCATCTTGCTGACGATCGTGGGGGCCGCCGAGCCCAATGGCGGTCCCGTCGGCCGATCGCAAGAGTGGGAGCGGTGAGGATCCTGCTTCATAGGGGTGGCCGGGGACGTGTGTGGCCGGTTGCCAGGGCCGCGATCGCGTTGCCTGGGCTCCCGGCGCTCCCAAAGCAGGGCGCCGCCATTCCCTATGTGTTCGCGCATGCGCAGTGAGTCCCCGCATGCGGTGGCCAGCCAGGGACATTGCGAGAGGCAGCAAATCAGCAGAGGCCTCTAGAGAGGGACTACATATCCCATGAGCCTAAGGAGCGCCCCACATGACCCCAGGGAGCGAATAGGGCTACAGCATCTCCCTGCAGAGGAGATTAGATACATTTCGCGGGCTCTGAGCAAGTTAGTCAGTCGGCGTCAGGAGCAGCTAGGGGAAGGAGGTAGGGTGCTGGAGTCAGTGACTCCCTGCACTAGGCCAGCAGCCCCCTAGGCCCCAGATAGCCCTGAGCCACCAGTAGCATTGTGTTGTTTCAGGGACAGGCCCCAGGTTAGGGACCTTATTATCCAGAGTCAGTTAGGGACACAGCGGACGCTGCGCGTCCATCCAGAGGTTTGGGCTCAGACCTCCGCTGCCGCTGCAGCAGCCATCCGGGTGGGATCGCCCCGGACGGTAGTTCCTGTATTCACTCGTCATCAGGATCCTTTGTGAAGCTCCTTGGCAGGCCCGGGCACTGGAGTGCTCGCCAGGTAATCATCAAGTGCACCAACTACACCATCTATTCATACAGGACATAGTGGCTGCGCAGTCACACACATATTTATCTCACTTGAGGGTGGAGGACATATTGTGTGGGGTTACTGGACACGGGGTGGGATCACCCGGTGTAGGTGGGAGCGTCCTGCGAGACGCAGTAGTTAGTGTCTCCTCTAGAGAGGGACACCTGTTGATATATATGAATAAGTACGTTTCCTACAGTAAAGTTATTGGTTGTTTTACATGCTGTGTGTGTGATATATATATATTGTCCTGCAAGAACCACTCCCCCTCTGGTGGGAGCCATCGCAGGTGGAGGCGCTGCACTGAGTACGAGGTTACTCCTATTATTATACGTGCCCCAGGCTCCCCGTGGCGGGGGCTTAGGCCTCCTGTGAGCCTAACAGGTAAAGCACCACACCTGGTAACATTAGGTTCCCCACGCAAACATACTATATGCTATTGGGTAGGGGAATACCCGTTACATTTGGAGGCGCTGCTGAGACTTTACCTGGGGTGCCTTATTCCATATCAAATTGTCCGATTTAAACGCCATCATGTCTGTGCCGTCAAAGCAAGAAGTCCATGACTGGGCCTCAGCGCGCCGCATGTCCCCAAGACGCGTGGTTGCAGTGGCAGGAGTATCAAACGACACGGACTTATTCACAGTGCGCAAGCAAGTAAGGAATTGTCTGGGACTGACCACCACCCGGTGGTAGACTATAAACTTGATGCTGATGGCCGGGGGACCACCTACCTCCGGGCCACCGAACGCGACATATGTTCAGAGTTTGTTCCCCATGTATTAAACCTACCAGAGCCCTCCGCAGAGGACTGTCTCATGATATATCCTGGCACACAGGCTTACGAAGAACCGTTCACCAGTACTGGGCCAACCACGACCCACCGGGTGAGCAGTACTCCTCACAGGGTAGGTCCCCCTAAGGTCTCCTTCACTCTGAGTGGTGTAGGAGGAGTCAGCAGCTGGGTAGGAACTGGAACTGGAACCAGTAGTCAGCCCCTTAGTGGAGGTCTTTCCTTGAATATGACAGCCTCCCAACTAGTAGAAGCCATAACCATCTTGTCTCAAGCACAGAGCTACTGGAAACTAAAAGCCTTTTCTGGGATTCTACCGACGCCTTCAGGAGAAGAAGGGATCGAAACATGGCAGGAACATACTCTCCAAGTAATAGCGGAGTAGTTGTGATCCGAAGCCAGCAAAAGACAGAGGTTGGTTGAGTGTCTCAGAGCCCCAGCCTCCCAACTGGTACGGACACATCGTGAAGTGGAAGGAGAAGTTATGGCACAGGAACTGGTGGAAATGCTCACTCAGTCCTATACCCGAGAAGACGACGAGGATGAGCTGATGGCCCAGTTCAAAGCTCTTCACCAAAAAGAAGGAGAGGATTTGTCTGCCTTCGTCTGCAAACTACAGCTGTCGCTGGTGAACCTCCTGTCCAAAAACATAATTTCAGTCGCCGAAGTGGATCGGTACCGACTCAAACAGCTACTAAAGGGGTCGTTGCCTAGCCACTCCATAGCTATAATGATGCGGGCCGCCCCGATCGATGCTGTACCACCTAGCTACATGGAATTGTTGCGTCACATCAGAGGACATGAGGTGCAGCTACATTTTCATGACTCCAAAAAGACTAAGGAAACATCAAGGGTGACACCTCTGTCCCCTCCGCCCCAAAGGGTAAGAAATCTTCCAACCAGGAGAAGGAGGTGACTTACAAATCGCCTGCCGGGAAGGGCCGTACCTCCGAGAGATCATCTTCCACGTACAAGGGTCGTCCTGAACGCCGCGAAGTCGTTTGCTATAACTGCGGGAAGAAGGGCCACTTCTACAGCGATTGTCCGGAGAGGGAGGATCCTCCAGAGGAAAACCCTCCCGATAGAGGAAATTCAGCCTGGTCAATGGTCTGCCACGTACAAATGGCAGAGTCTGACCCAGGAACCCCTACTGGAACCGAAGATGCTCCTTCTGACTCCGGCCCCAGTGATGATGCCTTACCAAGGGAAGCTTACAGTCAAGTAGGCCCCTCGGCCATCGTGCCTGTTGTACTGGAAGGGATCTATGCATCTGCCCTACTGGACACCGGATCCCAAGTGACCATTATATACCGCAAGTTCTATGACCAGCACCTTAGACACTGCCCCCTGAGGTCGGCCGTACATATGAAGGTTAGGGGGTTAAGTAATGAAGACTACCCCATCGATGGGATTGTAAGGGTTCAACTGGAAATACTCCAACTGAACACCGGCAAGAAACACCCTATGCATGTAGCGGCAATGGTATGCCCGGAGCCCCAAGACCAGTGCAAGTATCCGATCATCTTGGGAACCAATACTGATATAGTACAAGCTGTAATCAGAGCATACCTGAAAGAGACCAACGAGTTGCCACTGGCCAATTCGCTCCTAGATCCCGTCCTACGAGAGGAGTGCAACCGGGTATATGCCTTGGAACGTCACGGGGATCTCTACAATCGTCAACGCGGACTGACGACCATATTACCAGGAGGAGTGCAACAAATGGCCATCTGGTGCTGTTATCCCGAGCGAGATGAGAACGATCAGCTTTTCTCTCTGGAGAGTACCCCTGAGGAAGAAGTTCAGAGAGGGTATAGGGTACTACCTGAAGTGAGGGAGTGGACGACTAAAATCCCTCTACGAACCTACGTATATGTGCAGAACATCTCCCCATTCCCGATGGAACTTGATGCAGAGCAGAGTCTGGGTTGCATATATCCGGTCAGCCCTGTGGAAACAACGCCCCAGGTGAATGCGGCGGCAGCGGGTGAGCGGTTAGTCGATCTGGAATTCAACTTCGGCGAGTCGACCTTGCCCACTGAGTGGAAAGAGCGGCTGACAACCCAGTTGAATAAACGACGGACTGTGTTCTCTACGAGTGAGATGGATGTGGGGTGCAGTCGCAGCGCTCAACATGCCATTAGACTGAGTGATGCCACTCCGTTCCGTGAACGCTCTCGTCGCATCGCCCCTAGGGATGTGGACGATGTGAGGAACGTCTTGCAAGAAATGGAGACCGCTGGGATTTTGACGGAGTCTCTGAGCCCTTACGCCTCTCCCATAGTAGTGGTGAGGAAAAAGAATGGATCCGTACAACTGTGTGTCGACTATCGAACCCTGAACAATCATTTGATACCAGACCAGTACAAACTTCCTCGCATTGAGGAGAACCTGAATGCTCTGAACGGAAGCCAATGGTTCAGCGTGCTCGATCTACGATCTGGGTACTATCAGGTACCCATGAATGCAGAGGATCAGGAGAAAACAGCCTTCGTCTGCCCCCTGTGGTTCTACCAATTTACACGTATGCCCCAAGGTATATGTGGGGCCCCTGCTACCTTCCAAAGACTGATGGAGAAAACTATCGGGGACATGAACCCTCAGGAGTGTCTCGTCTACCTGGACGATATCATTGTCTTCGGAAGGACCCTGGAAGAGATCGAAGAGAGACTGCTTAAAGTGATAGACCGTCTTGGGAAAGAAGGATTGAAATTGTCCCTCAACAAGTGTTGGTTTTGTCACACCTCGGTGACCTACGTGGGACACATCGTGTCTGCTCAAGGAATCGCCACGACCCAGCCAAAGTAGAAGCGGTCGTGAACTGGCCGCGTCCCGAGAATGTCACGGCACTACGATCCTTCCTGGGGTTCTGTGAGTATTACCATCGCTTCGTGGAAGGGTACTCTAGATGAGCTAAACCCCTGAACAATCTGTTGAAGATATACCCTGAAGATACAGGAAGGAAGGCCACATCGGCCCGTCAACCGTTTGGCGATAAATGGATGCCTGAGTGTGAACAGGCCTTCCTGAAGTTGAAGAAAAGCCTGACCGAAGCGCCGGTGCTTGCGTATGCTGACCCTGAACAACCATACGTCCTGCATGTGGAGGCCAGTCTCAATGGACTGGGGGCCGTCCTGCACCAGAAGCACCCTGAGGGCCTTCGGCCTGTAGCCTACATCAGCCGCAGTCTGACACCCAGTGAACAGAAATACCCTGTCCACAAGCTGGAGTTCCTGGCTCTCAAATGGGTGATCACCGAAAAGCTCCACGATTACCTTTACAGTGTTACGTTTGAGGTAAGGACGGATAACAATCCCCTCACGTACATCAATACCTCGGCCAAATTGGATGCAGCAGGACACCGATGGCTGGTAGCTCTGAACAATTACCGATTCTCCCTGAAGTATAAGCCGGGACGCTTGAATGTCGGGGCTGATGCCCTCTCCCGACGGCCAGGGCTAAGTGCTACTCAAGATGATGAGGAATGGGAAGAACTTCCAGGACCAGGGGTGCGAGCTATGTGTAGCACCGCCGCCATCATCAACGATCAAGTGGCCTTCTCAGAATTACGGGTTGCGGATTCCTTGGGATGCCAGTCGCAGGCTGTCCCAGCCGCCTACTGCGATCCAAAGGGGATGAACATACACTGGCGACACACTTTATTCGAGCTCGGCTAGTCCCACGAATTCGGGTATACCCGGGTGTATTGAGGTTTGTGACTGTTTTCTGCCCGAGTGCATTGAGGTATTTCCCAGGCAGGGATTGAAGCATTTTATTCCCGCTGGCTGCAATACTGCACAGTATATATATATATACTGCATTACAATTCATGAATTTATGCCATCTGGTAGACACGAGCCGAAGCATTGCAGCCTATTAAATCCTAATCATTATCATTTAACAGATCAGCCCCCGTCAGCCGGCATGAACCCAGGCTGGGAAGGCAAACGCAACGGGGTTGTCAGAGGTGAGGAGCGGCGCATTCCAGGTATCTGCCAGGTACATACTGGGTATTTGCTCGAATATGTGTGTCGGTGCAGTAACTATGACAAAGTGCTACGGTGGAAAGATCTGGTAGACTACCAAATACGAGATCCTGTCATTAGTATCATTAGGCAAGCCGTTGAAAAGGAATCCAGCCCTTGAAGCGTGCTCCCAACGACTTGGTTGCCTCACTCATCGGGAAGTGGACAAATTCGAAATCGATAACTGTTTACTCTATCGGGTGGTGCAATATCACAACCACCCGGACAGACGACAACTATTCCTCCCTAGGAACTTACAGTACATGGTGTTAAAGTCCCTACATGATTAGCATGGACATCTCGGTGTAGAGAAGACATTTGGGTTGGTCCGAGACCGCTTTTTCTGGCCCAAGATGCGAGAGGCCATAGAACGCCATTGTCGCCGTTGTTCGCGGTGTATCCAACGCAAGACCCTGCCTACCAGAGCAGCGCCTATGGGCCATCTGAAAAGTTCTTGTCCCATGGACCTTGTGTGTATGGACTTTCTGTGCATTGAGCCTGATAGTCGAGGAATATGCAACGTGCTGGTCATCACGGACCATTACACCCGGTATGCCCAGGCCTTCCCCACTAAAGACCAGAAAGCTATCATGGTGGCGAAGATATTATGGGAGAAGTACTTCGTTCATTACGGTCTTCCAAATCGCCTCCACTCAGACCAAGGTCGGGATTTTGAGAGCACTCTGATCCGAGAATTGCTCAAAATGCTGAACATTGCCAAATCACGAACGACCCCGTATCACCCCGAAGGAGACGCTTTGCCAGAACGATTTAATCGGACCTTACTGGACATGCTTGGAACTCTAAAGGGAGCTCAGAAGACTGAATGGAGTTGACACATGGAGGCCCTGGTGCACGCGTACAATTGTACCCGACACGAGTCAACTGGATTCTCCCCATACTTCCTCATGTTCGGGCGAGAGGCAAGACTGCCAGTAAATGTACACCTTAGAGTCTCAACGGATGGGATACATAATGCTACCCATTTCAAATACGTGCAAAGACTTAAAGACAGCTTGCAGCAGGCCTATCAACAGGCTGAGAAGTCTACAGCTAAGCTGAATGCTGACAATAAAAGGCGATACGATCATAAGGTCAAATATCGGGAGCTTCGTCCTGGAGACGCTGTGTTGCTTCGAAATCTGGGAGTCCCAGGAAAACACAAATTGGCTGACCGATGGAAAGACGGTGTATATGAAATAGAATCTCAGATGCCTGGCCTCCCGGTCTATCACATCAAAGACACTGAAGGTAAAGGTATGGCACCAGTAACCATCTTCTCCCCATTCCAAAAGTGGGAGATGAGGAAGCAGAAATACTGGCCACACCGCTCAACGGTGAGTCCGACTTAACAGAGATGGGTCAAGAGACTGTAAATATCGAAACCCACTCTGAAACTCCTGAAGACCCTATGGAGGGACCCTCTCAAAGGGACTATTCCCAGAAGGGGCATCTCTCGGAGGAGCTATGGGTAAAGGGCCCCGTAGGCCAACGTCTCCTAAGGTGGCTCCAACAGGCCAGCCTTTGGATCCACAGAGCCCATGCTTTCTGCCAAACTGAGACTGTTCAGAGACATTTCTCACCTCAAGGGAAGAGACTGAGCCTCAGGACTGTGTTTATTACTCCCCCGAGGGAGTTGCAGAAGAACAGCTCCGAAGCAGCCAAAGAGTCAGGTACCCTCCAAATCGGGTAACCTATGATCAAATTGGGGCACCCCATTATGAGGCTCAGCAGTGGTCTCGGAGCAAAATCCAATTTGTGATTGTGATGCTCACAGAATTGTGCAACATCGTATAAAGTCAATGCGAATGTGCTAAGTTATATATTGAACTGCATTTTTATTATATAATTTCTGTACATGGTTGAGTTGTGTCCCAAGCGAGGATGTTGGGGTTTTTACCAGGGGGAGGATGTAGCCAGGTTCCCCCTGCCTGTCAACCCCCCTCACCTTGCTGGCGATCGCGGGGGCCGCCAAGCCCAATGGCGGTCCCGTCGGCCGATCGCAAGAGTGGGAGCGGTGAGGATCCTGCTTCAGGGGGGTCGCCGGGGACGCGCGCGGCCGGTTGCCAGGGCCGCGATCGCGTTGCGAGGGCTCCCGGCGCTCCCGAAGCAGGGCGCCGCCATTCCCTATGTGTTCGCGCATGCGCAGTGAGTCCCCGCATGCGGCGGCCAGCCAGTAACATTGCGCATGCGCAGTGATAGCGCGCGAGAGGCAGCCAATCAGCAGAGGCCTCTAGAGAGGGACTACATATCCCATGAGCCTAAGGAGCACCCCACATGACCCCAGGGAGCCAATAGGGCTACAGCATCTCCCTGCAGAGGAGATTAGATACATTTCGCGGGCTCTGAGCACGTTAGTCAGTCGGCGTCAGGAGCAGCTAGGGGAAGGAGGTAGGGTGCAGGAGTCAGTGACTCCCTGCACTAGGCCAGCAGCCCCCTAGGCCCCAGATAGCCCTGAGCCACCAGTAGCATTGTGTTGTTTCAGGGACAGGCCCCAGGTTAGGGACCTTATTATCCAGAGTCAGTTAGGGACACAGCGGACGCTGCGCGTCCATCCAGAGGTTTGGGCTCAGACCTCCGCTGCCGCTGCAGCAGCTATCCGGGTGGGATCGCCCCGGACGGTAGTTCCTGTATTCACTCATCATCAGGATCCTTTGTGAAGCTCCTTGGCAGGCCCGGGCACTGGAGTACTCGCCAGGTAATCATCAAGTGCACCAACTATACCATCTATTCATACAGGACATAGTGGCTGTGCAGTCACACACATATTTATCTCACTTGAGGGTGGAGGACATATTGTGTGGGGTTACTGGACATGGGGTGGGATCACCCGGTGTAGGTGGGAGCGTCCTGCGAGGCGCAGTAGTTAGTGTCTCCTCTAGAGAGGGACACCTGTTGATATATATGAATAAGTACGTTTGCTACAGTAAAGTTATTGGTTGTTTTACATGCTGTGTCTGTGATATATATATATATATTGTCCTGCAAGAACCACTCCCCCTCTGGTGGGAGCCATCGCAGGTGGAGGCGCTGCACCGAGTACGAGGTTACTCCTATAATTATACGTGCCCCAGGCTCCCCGTGGCGGAGGCTTAGGCCTCCTGTGAGCCTAACAGGTAAAGCACCACACCTGGTAACATTAGGTTCCCCGCACACACATACTATATGCTATTGGGTGGGGGAATACCCGTTACATATACAAAAACAAAGCAGCACTAACACATGCAGGTCATGCACTAATACACTTATCTCTAAGTACCAAGTACAAATCCCTGAGTTCAGTCCATCAAACACAAGTCCAGTGAAAAAGTGTCTTCATTAGAAAAACAAAGGGGAAAAATTCCCAATAGCCAGATCCAATCCAATTGTAGGAGAGGGGCTGCTCATCCATGGGAGAATCAATCCCAAACCATTACTGTATACAAAAAAAGAGAAAAAAGCGCACTCACCTAGTGCATTATCTTATGATGCAGATGAAATAAAATGTATTTAAATAAATGTAAGGTAGATAATACACACTTACAAGACATAAAGAGTAAAATTCACGTACAGGTATCTTTACACACAGACTCCTGGTACAGATCAGCTGAGATGGATGGGGGAGACTTTTATGTATACCCACTGAAAGCCAGTTGCCTTTAGACCTGCTGCTGGAACGCTCACACAGAGTCACACTGAGAGCAGGCACAGTGGGAGATGGTAACGGTCTCACCTCTTGCAGCTGATCAAAACAAGGAGCCAGAGGCAATCTCAGTATACAGGAGTCCCTTAGTTAGCAGCCGAACACCACGCACACTACGTGCTTGCGTGATGACGTCACAGTTCTACGCGTTTCGTCGGCGCTTGCCAACTTCGTCAGAACCCACGTGGGAGTAATCGTTCCATGTGATAATGCGACAAAGTCACTGCATGCAAATAAAAGTCAGTTTCCCGTTTCCCGTTTCTTCAGTTTAACAAGATCATTGAAAACATCACTTGGCTTGTCTGGTCCAAAAATAGTCTCAACCGTCTCCTCATTTCTAATCTGTGCTATACTATCATCTGTATACCCCATAGACTCCGAGATGTTAACAAAAATATCAGACACATCAGTGAATTCCTCCATAGTACTGTAATCAGTGGTATGAAAATGAAAATCAATAACAATAATAAGTGAATAAAGTCAATAGTCAATCAAATACTGGAATCCTCTGCCAGACAAGAATTCCATGCAAATGGAAAAATACTATAGTGTAGGTGCCAAGCTCATAAAAAAATGGACATAAAGAAACAAATTTCAGCTTGCACTCAATGTATGTAAAGAATCCACACCTCAGTTTACTGCTTACCTTGCCTCACAGATCTGTGCAGTCCTGGAACACTCCCTCTGGTATCTACTGCAGCTGTGCAACCTATCACTGCAACCTAGCCTTGTATTCACTCATTGGAGCAGTGCCTTCACACCCCCCTCCGGGGATTGGCCCACTGGCCTTTAAGTACTGCATCCCCCACAATCCTCCCCTGCCGAGCATAGTCCTTCCTGGATGTCACAAGTGTTCTGCCACAAGCCCGAAGGCTTGGCTCTGTTGTGTACTAATCTCTTTAGTTCTATTCCCTAGTTCACGCAGAGTTCTGTTCCTGTCTCCTGTGCTGAAGCGGAGTACTCTCCTTGTTGACTTCAGCTCCCTGTTTCCTGAGACCGGCTGCTAGTCTCACGCAGCGGTCAGTTCCTGTCTCCTGTGCTGAAGCGGAGTACTCTCCTTGGTTACTTCAGCTCCTTGTTTCCTGAGACCGGCTGCTAGTGTCACGCAGCGGTCTGTTTCTGTCTCCTGTGCTGAAGCGGAGTACTCTCCTTGTTTACTTCAGCTCCTTGGTTCCTGAGACCGGCTGCTAGTGTCACGCAGCGGTCTGTTCCGGTCTCCTGTGCTGAAGCGGATATTTCCCCAGTGTTGTCTTCAGCTCCCTGGTTCCTGGGGCCTGCTGCTCATTCTCTATTGCAGAGGCCGTGTCCTGGTTCCTGCGCTGAAGCGGAGGATTCTCCAGCCCGCTCAGGACTCTTGCGCTGAAGCACTGATCTACTACTGCTGCCTGACGGTGTGCCCACTCCAGTCTACCTATCACTTCTTGAGACCAATACCATGGGCCATGGTCGTTGCATGCGCGGAGTCCACTCCCGCGCTCCTAAGCTGAAGCGGGGAACTCCTGACTACCTGTTGCCGAACTCCTGCTTGAACAACGTTTACCCTAATGTCTCCAGTCCTGACCCTGGCTTATCCACTGACGATGCTGCCTTCTCCAGTCCTGACCCTGCTACGTACGACTACGAACTGCGCAATCCGGATCAGCCTGCGCGGTCTAAGGTCGGTGCTTTTACAACCCCACCTCAGCCATGCGGTCAGACCCTGGTTTGTGGCGAGCACAATCGTAACAATGTACTACAAAACATCAACAGGTGCCAGTCTCTAATAATAATAATAGAACAACATTACCATTCTCACGTCCGGTAAAGGAAGACAGCACTCAGATCAGTATAGGCAAAAAAGTCTGTATTAGGCATCAATACAAAATGAATAGGCCGCCCAATCCGACGTTTCGGATCCAGAGTGGAACCTTTCTCAAGGGGGTTGCAAAGACAGACTGACACACAGACATATATATACCCTCACCACATGTGACCAAACACCTGTGCTCAATTACAGTACCTGTTGACTGCTACACCCATAGGAGTATGACATCTTGGAGGGGGGTTCTAATGAGGCTAAGAACTATTACCCTCCATATTCCCTAAGGCATCCTTGATGCCATGGTGACAGGCTTAAGGTGTCTATTAATGCACAGCATGCAGCACAGCCAGATGTACAGGGAGATATATAAACAGACCAACTAATGTACCTACACAAGTGCCCACTACCAAGTTGTTAATTATGAAACATAATTAAAACATACCGTGACAGAAAAAATAAAAGCCATATGGAACACAATCATTCTAATACATAAGGGATTAGGGAGTGTGAACACAAAAAGGGGCATACATACATCCATACATATCAAGAAATCCTTAACAAACATGCTGTGTCTAATAGATATATACAAGCAAATAAATGAACATATTTTGTCCCAGAGACAAGTGCTATAGAGAAGCCAAGATATTAAAGAAAAGGTTGAATGACTATGCAGATGGCAAAAATAGCTCCCGGGCACTATGCACTCACTGGACATGCAACAGCAGGGCGATATACTTATAAGGCCCAGAGCTAGTTACAAGAAGCACTCCAGATTGAGGTCCTCATTGAGACAATTAGGGGTCACAGTATTAAGACTATAGATAAGTCTTGCTTCCATTTGTAATAGTAACTTGCTCCTGTTGCCGCCCCTATTTGAAACATGCGCCTGCGCTATTGGCATGCACCGAAACGTTGCCAAGCTATGTTTAAGATCTTTGAAATGTCTCGCCACTGGTTGGTGTCTTAAATCCTCATTGTCCATGGTCTCCAATAGCGCCTTCCTGATGGATGATCTATGCATTGCGATCCGCTCCTTCAGCATTCTTGTAGTTTTCCCCACACAATGAAGTCCGCATGGGCACCTGATAATGTACACTACATAACGTGATTCACAGTTTAGGAAATGTGAGATTTTGATAGGGAGTCCACTGTGTGGGTGGGCATATATTTTTCCTAAAAGAAGGTATTGGCAATTTACGCAACCTTACATTTGTTTACTCCAGGTGTCTTTTTCACCCACGTAGTGCCAGTAGAATATGTTTTGGTACACAGCTGAAATAACAAAACTTGTATCAGTGTCCAATTATTTCCGGACCTAACTGTGTGTGTATATATGTATATGTATATTTATATGTAGAGGTATCAATAATCAAAAAACAGAGATCGAAATTTTATGAGTCATTACTGACACAAGTGAACTCTCTTCCCATGAGCGCTAAAGGCCATGTCTGTACATACTGTGCTATATGTATGCACGCACAGCTGTCTCTTACACATACTAATACTCCTTGTTTTTCCATCCCTATACACCAATAGGGACCACATAGTATCCACACACACTTTTAGTTGTGCTACAATCTCTCACATTTCCACACCTACCCACACCATTTATATCCACTCCCACTCCACACACACCTTTTGTAAAGCACTGTATATACTGTGGGCTCTCCATTCATTTATATCACACAGATACACACATACACTCTACAGTACATCACTTGCTTTCAGAACCTTTTGAACACCTAGCCATAAAACACTTCCACACCGGGGAAGAACAAGCACAGATAACATTCCAGAGACACTGTTTTAATTATCCCTTTTGCTTGCTTCATTCATTGTACATCGCCGGAAGAAGATATCAGTGTATCTCGAAAGCTCGCACAACAACATTTCGTTAGCCCCCAGACGGTATCATCTATTTTATTTTTGATATATATATATTATATAATATATATGTATGTGTAAATACCACTGTATGCTCATCGCACTGTCTTAGGCAAGTCTGCAAACCCCGCCTTTCCATTCACCATTATCACCCAGCACACAGCACTTCCACTGCAGCAAGGGATTCTGGAAATGACATCAAATGAGCACACAGTGCACTTTTGCTTCAAAATTTTTTTAACATCATATTATATAGTATATATATATATTACTAAATATAGATATATGATATATATATTATATATATATATATACACCAAGTGGTCGACACAATCACTCAAAATCTACTCGCCGAACAAAAAATCTACTCGCCACATAGTACTACCCACCACCCACCCCCCCATCCGCCCTAGTGCCCCACCCTAGTCCCCACCCGCCCCACCCCAGCCCCGCTTTTTAAAAAAATGAATAAATTCCTAGTAAGAACAACATTTGTTTTGCCATTAGTTAATTTATTGTACTTACATTATACTAAATTAGTCCTTGTTACTTTGTGTGTGTGTGTTTGTGTGGGTGGTGTTTGTGGTGTGGTGTGTGTGTGGGTGTAATGTCGGATTTCAAAAAAAAGCCAGATGTGAATGACTAGTTTCCTGAACCCCATCATAGTCCTGGACGCCCCCAGCTCACATTACTCAAAGCAGCAAATCCCACCTGGGATCTTACCTGATCCGCATTACCTCATGTCCAGGTACCCCTCATTCCCCCGCATGTTATACTGTCATTGGGATGTTGTTCCCTACCTTCTTCGGTTTAGGGGGGATTCCGATGTCTTCCGTTGTGAAGCTCGAGAGTTAATCTGGAGAACCGCAGTATAGGTTATTTCCAGTGTAGGTTTAGGGCAGGTTAAGATATGTAGGTAAATAAGAGATCCAGAGTTTGTGGAGAGAGAGAGAGAGAGGACCAGAGAGAGAGTGTGGGTGAGAGAGAAGAGAGTTGATTGGTGCAGAGAGAGAGAGATGTGGGTGAGAGAGAGAGAGTGTGGGCGAGAGAGAGAGATGAGAGATAGACAAGAGAGGCGATGAGAGGAGAGTGGTGGCGAGAGAGAGAGTGTGGCGAGAAAGAGAGTTTGGCGGGAGAGAGAGTGGTGGGTGGGCGACAGAGAGAGTGTGGGTGAAAACAAAGAGAACAACAGAGACACACGAGATAAATTTATGCAACCACAAAATTAGAAGAAGAGTGCGACAGAGAAGAGAGTAGAGGAGAGTGCGGATGAGAGAGGAGAAGTGCAGAGTGCGAGACGAGAGAGTGCGACAGTATAAGAGAGGTGCGACAGAGAGAGAGAGATTGCGACAGAGAGAGAGAGTGCGACAGAGAGAGAGAGAGTTGCACAGAGAGAGAGTGCGACAGGAGATGAGAGAGAGAGGAGACAGAGAGAGAGAGTGCACAAGCAGGAGCACAAGAGAGAGATGCACAGAGAGAGCGAAGAGTGAGACAGAGAGAGAGAGTGGCAACAGAGAGAGGAGTGCAACAGAGAGAGGAGTGCGACAGAGAGAGGAGTGCGACAGAGAGAGGAGTGCGACAGCGAGAGATAGTGCGACACAGAGAGAGAGAGAGAGAATGCGACAGAGAGAGCGAGAGAGAGAGTGCGACAGAGAGAGAGAGTGTGTGGGTGAGAGAGACACACAGATAGATGTGGGTGAGAGAGACACAGAGAGAGAGACACAGAGAGAGAGAGTGCGACAGAGAGAGAGAGAGGGGAAGAGTGCGACCGAGAGAGAGAGAGAGGGAGAGTGCGACAGAGACAGAGATGAGAGAGGGAGGAGTGCGACAGTAAGAGAAGAGAGGGAGAGTCAACAGTAGAAAGGGAGAGTGCGACAGAGAGAGGGAGAGTGCACATGAGAGAGGGAGAGTGCGATCGAGAGAGAGAGAGGGGAGAGTGCGACAACGAGATAGAGAGAGAGGGGAGAGTGCGTACGAGAGAGAGAGTGCCGACGAGAGAGAGTGAGAGTGCGACAGAGAGCAGAGAGAGTGCTAGAGAGAGATCAGAGTTTGTGAGGGTGAGAAGACACAGAGAGAGTGTGGGTGAGAGAGACCCAGAGAGAGATCACCGAGAGCGAGAGTGTGCATGAGAAGAGAGAAGAGGGAGAGTACGACAGAGAAGAAGGGAGAGTGCAACAGAGAGATAGAGGGGGAGAGTGAGAACAGAGAGAAGAGAGGGGGAGAGTGGGCGACGAGAGAAGAGGGGGAGAGTGCGACAGAGAGAGAGAGAGGGGGAGGAGTGGTGACAGAGAGAGAGAAGAGATAGATGTGGACGAGAGATGGGGAGAGTGCGAAAGAGAAGAGAAAGATCGGAAAGGATGTCAGGTGCATTCCTCTCCCCCCACAACCCAGGACCGACACCGCGAGGCTGAGGTGGGTTGTAAAAGCAAACCGACCTGAAAGACCAGCCACTCTCCACTATCCGGTTTGCCAGTTTCGTAGTCATATTTCGCAGGATCAGATTGGAGAAGACAGCCGTCGTCGTTGTAGAAAGCGGCCATTGTCAGGACAGAGAGACATCAGGAAAACATTTTTCATGGCAAGATTCGGCAACAGGTAGTCAGGAGAGCCCCGCTTCAGCTTAGAGCGCGGGGTTGGCCTCGCGCGAGCGCAACCATGGCCCATGTACTGGTCACAGGAGATGGTAGGCAGACCAAGTAGCACACCGCTTTGCTGCACGGGTGCACCAGTGCTACAGCGCAAGAGTCCTGACGGGCTAGGGAATCCTTGTACTCAAGCGCAGGAAACCAGGACACGGCCTCTCTAGATTAGGGAAAGAGTAGGCCCCAGGACCCAGGAACTGAAATACCCGGGAAACCCTCCGCTTCAGTGCAGGAATCCAGGACTGAGAGCGCAGGGACGAAACATCCGCTCAGTGCAGGGAATCCAGGAGGCTGAGGGAACGCAGGACGAAAACCTCTGCTTCAGCACAGGAGAACAGGAGTGGACCGCTGCGTGAATATAGCAGCCGGTCACAGAAAACAAGGAGCTGAAGTGAACAAGAAGAGATCCTCAGCTACAACCACAGGAGACTGGAGCAACCGCTGCGTGAATATAGCAGCCGCCTTAGGAACATGGCGCTGCAACACCAAGGAGAATACTCCGCTTCAGCATGAGAGACAGGAACAGCGAGGGCTTGTGGCAGAACAATAGTGACATCCAGGAAGGACTATGCTCGGCAGGGAGCATTATGGGAAAGACAAAGCCTTAAGGCCAGCGGGCCCAATCCCCGGATGGAGGTGTGAAGGTACTGCTCCAATGAATGAATGCAAGTCTGGTTGCAGTGATAGGCTGCACAGCTGCAGTAGATACCAGAGGGAGTGGTTATAGCTTGGTGAGTGAATCCAGGCTGCAGCAAACATCAGGTAAGGTGCTCCAGACGCACACGTCTGCAAGGCAAGGCAACCAGCAAACCGCGGAGCGGATTCCCTACAGTACCCTACCCCGCCCCTTCAGCGGCGGACACTCCGGTAGGCGAACAACGTCGAGCCACCACCTAGAGGTTGGGTGGAACCGGGAATTGGTTGCTGAACCATCTCGGATTGGGGTTAGCGAGTCGTTGTCCAGAGACTCGTGGTTAGTCCCTTAGTGTACCCCCACACCCCGGTGAGATTGCGGCAGACAGACATCCAGTGGGCTTGGGAACATTGAGTGTGTTCCTAAAATTCTTTAGGTGGAAAGGGTAGTAAACGGCAGTTCTTGGTTGTGAGTAACAGTTCTAGGATATGCGATTGAATGGAAGAAACCTCTTTGTACATGGCTCGCCGCAAAATGCTTGGAAAGTCCAGGGCGATGTGAAGAACCAGAAAGGGTTCAGAGCAGAAAACGGCAGAGAACCCCTACAGGAGAGCCCAGTCTTTAATAAAAGAACCGGACGATCTAGTGATCAGCGGCCCTGATAGTTGATCGAATAACCAGGAGTGAATTTTTTGAACAGAAAAAGTCTGGGCGACCACTGCATGTTTGGAATTTTGCGAGGAATTTTTCCTCCGAAGGCCCAGGTAACTGGTTTAGGGTATAAGGGTTAGATTGGTTGAAGAATCTCCCGGTGTATGGTATGGAGGTGACAGGAGAAATCAGGAGGAGTAACCAGGCCATAGGGAACCGAACTTGGACTACGTACAGAGATCTCAACGAGAGAAATAAATGGGCAACCGACAAATTCCGAGGGACCAATAACCAGGTTAGTTTAGCAGAGACAGAGAGCAAAAACAGTGCAGCTCTCCACTATGGGAAAGCTCATTGGGAGATATATGTCAGGAATCAGGAATAGTCCTTGGGACTTTAATCAGTAGCTGCAGAAAAAGGCAGAGCCAGGGTAAGTTGGTGGGAGGGAATGCTAAATCAGAAGCGTGAAGTCTGTACTCGTGACGGGCCCTGGAACTCAACAGCAGCAAGTATGAACTATGAAAACTCTATGACAGTCTCTTAGAGTACAAGGATCTGTTTCCGAAACTGCAATGGCCCCTAACCACAGGGGTCTACCCTGAAACAAAAACAGAAATTGGTGTGGTTTTCTAGTGCCAAAATACTCTGATCACAGGACTCCTAACCGATTAGTGGAGGGTTGTCTTAGTCTGGATTGATTGAGAGAAAAAATCAGATGTTTGATAGTGACATTAGACACAAACATTACTGAGGGCTGTAGTTTGTGGACATGTATGAGAAAAAATACCTTAAGACAGGAGTTTTCATTTCTTCCCAGAGAACCCCATGTTTGCTGGGGCATATTTAGACCAGTTACTGAGGACTGGGTTTTCAGCAAGGCAAGACAGCTAAATAGCCAGAATTTAAACCCAGGACTTGTATATATGCATGGTGACCCCAGCAGTACTAAGGAAGTGACCACAGATATGCTGAAATCCCTGAGAATTAGCTGGACACGAAAATCCGGGGACCCCCAATCGGATACTCCTTGTGGAAGAGCCTTCGAATCAGGAAGAGAATCATTACCTCTCAGAGTCTCAAACTAGTAGAACACAATTCGCGAAAAGGATAAAGTAGTGCAAGAGATTTTTACTAATCTTATAAAAACAAAAGCGTCACTTGTGGGGAGGAAAAACCGGTGCGTCAGAAAAGCACCTGGGAACATAATTATGAACCCCAGGAGGGACATACAGACCTTTAGCTTTTAACCCTAAGCTTAAGAGGGGAGGAGAATCGCATCAGTTCACGGTGGGTTGATATCATAACTGTCAACTGTTTCTGAAGAGGTATTGTAAGGACATGTCTTGGGAAACCAGCAGAAATTACATGCAGACTCCCCATGACAGGTGGGAACTATGGCTTGAAGCAGGCGATCACCGCTATGTGGGCGCAGGCTGGTTCAGCGAACACCGCGGGAAGGAAACTCTGCGAGCAACTTAGGGAAAAACCTGACTCACTAATACATTTATCAGGAACCCAGAAACAAAAAAAATTTTAGGCCGAAGTCCTCGGAGACGAAACGGCGGAAGACTTGAGCTGAATCAGGGCGATTCAATAGCAAGAATATCTAGGGGACTTTACTTCCGTACGGTTTATGGGAATCCCTCAATGCAAACCTCTGTGTCCCTGACTTGGGGACCTTCCTTCTCTGAGGCTAAAAAACGAAGGCTTAACTGGAGGCGCAAAGAAGTTACAGGGAGTGTTAATGCGACATGCCTGAGAGTAAAAACATAGGAATTTCTCTCTTATTAGGACAGACCGGAATCTCTCTCTGTAAGCTAGGGGCGGACATGGTCGTGAAACGAGAACAGGGAGTTTACCAAAGGAAAACCAGAGAAGCTGCCCTCAGGGGTTAATACAAATGACCCTGGGAACAGACTTAGGATTCTTTCCTCTGACGGGTAAAGCGCACGAGGACTGCCTAGTCAGAGTTTTCAAAGCTGGAAAACCCTCAAGAGATGGGAGTGCATATTCGTAGTTAGAAAAGGAACTACTAGAACTTATTCTGGATTACAAGAACTTGGGGTAGGGCTTGCAGCAACATATGTTTCTCCAGTGGGACCTCAAGGACGATAGGCTGCAGGGGTTAACGAAAACATTCGATTGGTGTGAGAGACCCGGGGCACTACCGTCATGGCAAGGATCCGTGGTAGACCCGGGATACGCCAAGCGGCACGACTCGGCGGCTAGGGGGAGATCCTGTTCCTTTGATGCAGAGTCACATGTCATGGAAAGGAAGTGTGATGTTTTTTGGGCATCAGTCCACAGAGGCAGAAGGGTTCCTCTTTTGCTATATACAATGTCCTAAAGACAAGAAGCCCAGGGAGAGGAAGAGAGTTCCTTTTGGGCGTCCGTAAAATCCAATGGTTAAAGGGTACAATTGTCCCAAGTTAAAGAGGTAACCAGGAAAGCAAATACAAGCGGCCAGCGTTGTTTTAAGTCCCGTAGCGGTAAACCTTCATCATGATAGTCATTACGCATTTGTTTTGGCAAAGGGGTTAAAACCTACAAACACAATCAGCTCTGTTCATCAGGGGGTATTACTCAAGAATTGTATTCACCGAGGACTGGTTTTACAGCTTGGGACAGGCTTCAGACAGAAACATTACCAACACTCACCACAGGGGCGGGTCCGCGGTTGTAGCGACCGAGCATACGGTCATGGTTCTTCTGCTGCGCACAAACCAGGACCGACTACCGCGAGGCTGAGGTGGGGTTTGTAAAAGCGAACGACCGGCGATACGACCCGCGCAGTACAGCATTTCGGATTTGCGCAGTTCGTTAGTATAATGTCGCTGCAGGATGCAGGATTGGAGAAGACAGCTGCGTGTTAGTGTTGTAGAAGGCCAGGGTTCCAGGACAGACGATCAGTATAAACAATTGTTCAGGCACAGAGGACGGGCAACAGGTTTTAGTCAGGAGAGCCCAGCTTCAGTTAGGAGCGGGCGGGGTTGGCCTACTGCGCGAGCGACGACATGGCCCATGGTATGGTCACGCAGAGTGGTAGGCAGACCAGAGTAGCCCAGCCGCTTTGCTGCACGGGGCACCAGTGACAAACAGCGCAGGAGTCCTATGCCCTTCGCGGAGTTAGGATAATCCTCTGTCGTCAGCGCTACCACACGGAGGAACAGGACACCGTTGCCTCTCTAGTTAGGTGAACATGAGTAGGCCCCATACCAGAATCCTAAGTATAACACGGGAAACCTCCGCTCAGTGTCAGGTAATCCAGGAGACTGAAGAACGCAGGGACGAAACATCCGCTTCACGTGCAGAATCCAGGAAGGCTGAGGGACGCAGTGAACGAAAACCTCTGCGTTCAGCACAGGAGACAGGAGTGGACCGCTGCGTGATATAGCGCCGTCACAGAAACAGTTGGCTGAAGTGTAACAAGAGAGGACTCAGCTCACACACAGGAGACTGGAGCAGACCGCTGCGTGAATATAGAGGCCGGCATTAGGAAAACCTGGCGATGAGAGCAAGCCAAGGTAAACCCGCCGCTTCAGCATGGAAGACAGGAACAGCGAGGGCTGTGGCAGACAGACAGATAGTGACATCCAGGAAGACTATGCCGGCCAGTGGCATTATGGGAAACTAATACTTAAGGCCAGCGGCCAATCCCCGGAGAGGTTGTGAAGGTACTAGCTCCAAGTGAATCAATGCAAGTCTAGGTGCAGTGGATGAGGCTGCACAGATGCAAGTAGAGAACCGAAGTGAGGGTGTATAGCTGTTGGATGAGTGACTCCAGGCTGCAGCAACAGCAAGGAGAGGTGCTCCAGGAAATGCACCAACTGCTGCAGCAATGGCAAACCAGCAAAACCGCGGGCGGTTATTCCCAACAGAGAGGAGAGGTGACGAGTGGAGAATTTGAGGACAGACCGACGTGAGTGAGAGGAGATGACGAGAGAGAGAGAGGAGATTTCGACACATAGTTATGTAATTTTTCTACATTAAAAATAAAAAAACATGTGCATTTATATTTTACATTAGAGCATTTAGTATTTCTCACCCCTTTCTCTTTCTCAATACGGGGATAAACTCAAACGACCTTTCTTTATTACTCCATCTCTGCGTTTTCTTTTCCAATTGGTCATACTCTCGGATTTTCCTATACCGTCCTCGCTCATATTAGCTGATCACACCACCAACCTGGCCCCCTCCCCCCCCCCCCCCCCCACCAGCCGCCCCCCCGTCCCGCATCCATCACCCCCCCGACCCCCCCCCCTCCCTCCCCCCAAGAAAACACCACCCCCCACACCCACCCCTCACCAACCCCCTCCGCGGTGGCGCTGTCACATTCACCTCCACCGCCAATAAGGAACTGGGACCCCCAGCCCCCGCCCCAACTCCCATCACCCCCCCCCCTCCCCCTTCCCCCCCCGGACGGGGCCCCGCTAGGTACTCCCCTACAAGCGAGCAAACACATCAACACTCACATACCCACTCATCACACCGACACACACCAAACACTCACATACTCCTCCGCATTCACAATGGTAGCCACTACAAAAAACAACCAACAACCACCACTCTCACTTTCGCACCTGTCTCCCACACCCCAACCCTACTCCCCCACATGAGCTCCCACACTCACTTGCCACGCGTGAGCGTGACAGTGCAGGAAGGCCACACAAACAAACACACACCCAACAAAAACTCACCATATGTTCACCCACACTCACATAGTAAACAAACCTCACAAAGGGAGGGGCCACTACCCCCTCACTGCACCCCTCGCCTACGCGCACTCACACCCCATGAAACACCAAACACTCAAATACACCAGCCCAACACGAACTCTCACACACACACAACCCACACGCGCGACCTCACATTCAACGTCCCACAAGACTGAGCCTTTGTGAAGGTAAGAAATCGGCCCAGTGAGTCGACGATGAAGCTTCCGGGTTGGTCCACTGCACGGCCCTCCATCCCCAGAGCCCTTCCACGGCGGGCGGCCCCACGCACCCACCCAGCCTCCCCTCCCCCCAGTGCGTCCCACGCCCTGCCCCCCACCCGCATCGCCCTGTGCGTGCCATACCCGCTCTCTCGACCCCCCGCGACCGCCCCCCTCGGGCCACACGATCACACAACCCTCCGCAGCTCCTCCTCAGCCTGCCCCAGTAAGAAAAACGCAGGTATAAAGAAGTCCGTGATTAAACCAGCTCGGGGACGCAGCGCCCAATGTCGTCCCCTCGCCAGCACAGGGCCGCAGCGGGTGGGGTGGGGTGGAACCACCCCCTACCCCCACCCCCATACACACACACTCACAGCACACACCAGACACCACACCACACACAGCAACAAATGCAACCACACACACACAATCACACAACACACACCACACACACACACTCACACACACACACACACAGTACCACACTACCAGATTAGTATCACCACTCCTATAATACACCCTCAGATACACACGCCATCACGTACAACACCTCAGACGTACACACTAGACACCATAACATCCCAACTCAGACACCACTCATACACACACTCACACCTGGGGTGGGTGACTGGTGGTATTTCATTGAAGGGTAGGGGGCCCACCTGTTTCCTCCAGGGCCTGCTGTCCTCCCACATGCTCTCCACACGCCAGGGGATCAGCGCCTGGGGGGGGGGGTCGTGGCAGGAGTTTGCGGGGTGTCGGGCAGGAGTTTGCGGAGGATCGGGGGCCAGCGGGGGGATCGGGGTGGCAGTGGGGGACAGCTGTACAGGCGGCGCACGGCCACACTACCTCCCCCTATGGGAAACTGGCCGGGGAACTTTTGAACCGCTTTTGCGCCCAGATCTGCAGCCAGGAGGGGTGTCGGGCAGCCGGGCAGACAGACGGGAGGTTGGGCAGCCATGCTGGGGGGGGTCGTGCAGCCATCCGGGGGGGTCGGGCAGCCAGGCAGGAGGTCGGCATTAGTTGCGGGGGGGATTGGGGGCCAGCAGGGGGATCGGGGGCCAGCAGGGAACAGCCGCACTGCCACACACCTCCCCGATGGGAAACGTGGCCGAACGGGGAACTTTGCCAGAACCCCCCCTCTACCTCCCACCCAGGCTGCTTCCCTTCTTCCCCGCTCCTATTACCCTGCCCGCGCGGGTGCCAAAGGAGCTTGGGACGGAGGGGAAGCACCTACCTTGTCCTCCAGCCCTGGGCAGCAGCCACGGGACCCCCCCAGCCTACATCCCACCCGGGCAGCAAGTGGGGATCGGGTGCAGGGGGGGGAGGGGCTGACCCAGCGCTGCCAGCCGGCCCTCTTCCTCGCGTCAGGCCAATCAGGGAGGGAAGGGAAATACTTTTTTTTCTTTTTAAATTGGCGCGAGCAGGGGAATTCATAGAGCCACAGCACGGCTCGCCAGTGGCCTAAATCCACTCGCCACGGGCGTGTGGTTATAATTATTTGTCGAACACTGTGTATATATATAGTTACAAGTCCAATCCTGAATACACAGAGTTAATGATGAATCCAAATGTAGGGAATCAGATGATGGCAAAAAGCAAAAGGGAGGCAGCTATATCTGGGAGAATCACTCCCCAAAGGAAATCTGCAAGAAAAAAAGAGAACAGCGCACAACCCTAGTGCATTACTAAAAATAAGAATTTATTATAAGGTTAAAAATGGTAATGCGCACTTACAAGAAAACAAGAGGTAAAAATCACATGAGAGTTTCTTTGCTTTTAGGAGGTACAATACCACTGCTGAGGCTTGAAATCATCTGGTAATCTGTTTGTAGGAAAAGTCAGTGTTTGTTGGTGTCAAATGACACTGTCTCCAATTTCCACACAGCTCCAATGTGTTCAGCTTTAATCCAGTCTCTGTGTTAAATCAATAGCTCTCTAACAGCTAATTACGACAGCACAAGCAAAGAGTCCCTCATCACACAACACAGCACCTCGTGGCAGCGTGGTCACGTGCGCGTGATGATGTCACCCGACGGCGTTTCGTCAGCTTCAGCTGACATTCTCAAGGGATTATATATATATATATATA
>WSYH01000994.1:135087-147379 GCA_036426205.1 Ascaphus truei | reverse complement strand
AAGTCAATGGGCTCATTGACTTACAATGGGAAACCGCCGCTCCTCCTCTCGGACGCCACCTGCTGGTCTTCGAGGGAAACAGGTCCAAAACAGCTAGATCCGCCATTGAAATGCATGGAGCTCTAATGGCGGCCTATGGGACTCTGCAAAATGGTGCCTGAAAAGGCGGGAAAATTACACAAAGGGCTATAATCACTAAAGAACTATTAACCCTTGCCCTCCCTGATGGATCCCAGTGTGTGTGTGATGCAGACACTGATATAACAATAAAACATGGGAACAGGGGAATATACATTTTCATGATATAACCAGTGGTAAACCACATTCCTGGACCGCAGTCCAGTTAACCCCTTGTCTCCCTGGTGAGGTCAGGGAATGGCCAAATGGGGTGCAACCCCTTTAATACCGGGCCATCCTCTTTCTCTCTCTACAGGGTGCATGGGAGGTGAGCTGTGGGGGGGCACGGGAGGTGGGGGCACAGTTGGTGGTCTCAGGGGGCACGTGGGATGTGGGCGCGAGAAGCTGGCCGCGGGGGAAAGAGGGCCACAGGAGGAGCTACTACTTCCCCCTCCGTCCCACGTTGGGAGCGGGAGGGGGAGCGGGCCGCAGAGGATCTACTACTTCCCCTCTGTCCCACATTGGGGGGGCGGGCCGCAGAGGAGCTTGGACCTTCCCCTCCGTCCACGTTGGGAGCGGGAGGGGAGCGGGCCTACAGAGGAGCTTGGACTTCCCCCTTCATCCCACATTGGGAGCGGGAGGGGGAGCGGGCCGCAGAGGAGCTTGGACTTCCCCCTCCATCCCACGTTGGGAGCGGGAGGGGAGCGGGCCTGCAGAGGACTACTCACTTTCCCCTCTGTCCCACATTGGGGGGGGCGGGCCGCAGAGGAGCTTGGACTTCCCCCTCCGTCCCACATTGGGAGCGGGAGGGGAGCGGGCCACAGAGGAGCTTGGACTTCCCCCTCCATCCCACGTTGGGAGCAGGAGGGGGAGCGGGCCGCAGAGGAGCTTCGACTTCCCCCTCCATCCCACGTTGGGAGCGGGAGCGGGCCACAGAGGAGCTACTACTTCCCCCTCCGTCCCACATTGGGAGCGGGAGGGGGAGCGGGCTGCAGAGGAGCTTGGACTTCCCCCTCCGACCCACGTAGGGAGCAGGGGGGAGAGGGGGAGCGGGCCCTGCTTGCCCTGCGCATGCGTGCCGGGACCGCAGGGAATCGTCGCCATTTTTTCTTAATTTAAAAATATATATTTAATTATTTAACTGGCGCCCGGCCGTGCAGGGGGCCCGGGTGGCCGGGACCCCCTGACCCATGGGCCCGGGACGCCAGTGCCCTTTGTCCCCCACTGTTGGCGGCCCTGAATATTATAACTGAACACATAAAGTCTCTGTACACAGCAATAAAGGGTTTCGCTTATCTGTTGGTCCAGGGTTTGGAGCAGACGTCCCACTTCAGCGCGGCCTCGTGTCCTTCCTTCCTAGGGGAGCTCAGCCCCATGAGAGCTCAGTTAATCTCTCCTCTGTAAGTCCAATGTTAAGGATAGGACATCCCCGCTTCAGAACGGTCTCTCGTCCTTCCTTCTTCCTGGGATTAACAACCAAGGTAGTCTCAGCAGGCTCCGTGACCACAGTGCAGCGGGTCCAGGGGGCTGTGCCAGCTTCCACAGCTTGGGAGAACTCTTCTCTGTCCCCGGTCAGTCTCTCTGCATAGTAGCTTTCAGTCTGTCTTTTAAAACACTTCCTAGTTCAGTGTAGCCCCAGTGTAGGTCTCTTTTTGGTCCCAGAGACCCCCTCTACAGCGTGCCGAGCGATCGCAGGTGCCGCCGGAGGCAGCGACAGACCTGCCGGCACGGCGCAAAGGTGGGGGCCGGAGCAGGGAGCGCTGCGAGTCTCCAGAGTCCCGGCGGCGCACCCGGCTAGCGGGGGCCGCGATTACAAGTGCTCACGCATGCGCAGTGATCGTGCATACGCAGGAGGCTCACAGGAGTCAGTAGGGACTCGCGCAAGCGCAGGGCAAGCGTGCACGTGGCCCCAATGGTACAGAGGCGTCCACGGGACTACAACTCCCATGAGGCTCAGGGCCAAGCACCCCAGGTGTCCCCAAGTGGCCAATGAGAGGCCAGGATTCCCTAGAGCAGGGATTGATACATTTCGCGGGCTTAGGAGCACGGCAGTTGGAGCTGGGAGCAGGAAGGGGGAGGAAGGGTGTAGGGAGCAAGTGGCTCCTGCACCAGGTAAGGTTATCCCCAAGCCCCAGGCAGGCCCCAATCCCTGTTAGGGTAGCGGGTAGGTACTGAGGGATGGCCCCTAGGTTAGGGAGTGAGTGTGCAAGCTTGTCAGTGTCACGACTGTCAGTGCTGTGAGCGCTGACAAGAAGGCACGGTGTGTGAGTGCAGTGTAGCTGCAGGTACAAGGTTGGTTGCAGTGGGTTGCTGCAGGTACAGTTAGTGCAGTGGGTTACTGCAGGTATTAGCAGAGAAGTTAGTGAAAGGGGATCCGGGAGGTGAAGGGAGAGATAGTGTGGGTGCAGGGGGTCAGGGACCCGCCTGCATAGGACAGTTCTACCCCGCAGGCCCTAGGAGTATTCCCCGAAGTCACCATAGGTTGCTGTGCTGCAGGGATGGCCTATAGTGGTAGCGAGCATCACCCTTACTGAGTACCAGTTAGGGACAAAGCACAGAGTTGTGGAGGTTGCAGTCATCTGGGAGCAGATGGCTGGACACCGTGATATCTGGAGGCTACGTGTTGGAGGCGTCTGACCCTTTGTGAAGTTGTTGCCGGTCACCGCCATGACCGGAAGGTATTATTACATCAAGTGCACCAACACCGGTCAACAGGCGCTGATCCCGGCTTAGGCGTAACTCTTTAGGGACACTGAGCGAGTGGCTAAAGAACTAAGCCTATACCAATAGTACTATACATGGACACGGTGTGTGGGGCACGCGGTGAGGGGATGGAGACGTTACTCCTGATGTGTGGGTGAGTCACTAAGGTTATACCGTTAGCGTATAAGTGTATATGTTGTGTTATTGCTACCATGCATTATTATAGTAAAACCAGTTACAATCATAAGGTGTTGTATGTTTCTTGCCCAGGGGAATCTTACATCACGGGGATCCTGGGTAAGTGGAGGCGCTGCGCTAAGTAAGTGTATAAGTGTTACCCTAGGCTCTCAGCTAGCGGAGGCTCAGATCTCCTGGAGCCACAGGTTGTGTACAGTGACCAGTAGTCTCTTTGGGAAGAGTCAGAAAAAGGGCTACATCAGTCTGCTCAATTAGGCAGCAGCTGCTGCTGGGTTCTCTAGGGAGCTTAACTCTGTGTGTTGGAAAAGTCCCATAGCTGCCCTATTCCCAGCACCCAGTGATGGTATCACTATATTGTGACGGTAACTTTGTGACAGGCTATTAATAATACACACCAAAAATATAACTGGGTTGAACTGAACGAGGCTTAGATATGATAAAATATAATTTATTCCTTGAAAAAGGTGAACACAACAAGATAGTACAAATAACAACAAAATATAGACACTTACTTAAGATGAGAATGATGAAATAGTCAGAAATCGTGACTAGCAGTTCATACAGCAATCTTGAATATCACAGAAGACACGAAAGACAATTGAGTAAGGGCTGATCCTGGTTTAAATACCATTTCAGCTCTTTACTCCCAACCCTAGGCGCCGAGCTGGCTAGGAAAAATCTCTTTGAAGTAGATTGTAAGTGTAAAGGATGACACTCCCAAACCACTCAACTCCCTTTGTTCCGGCCCTAGTATAAACAATCAAGGCAGTTAACTTTTGATCACTTTTGATCACAGGACTATGCTAATTCTTCAGGATGCCCTTCCTGCCCTATTTAGCATAGCAGATGGAGTCTGCATTTTCAGAGCAGATCCAAAATCCCATATACACTTTAATATTTTCACCTATTAATAAGTTCCGTTCTGATGGGTCAAGTGGGTCGAAATCTGCCAGTTTTTAAAGCCTACAGTGACCCTACATATTGGTCAAATTTCAACTCTCTGCAACCTCCAGAACCGGAGATACAGAAATGCACTTTAACACATTTTTAAAATACAGGATTCTTCCGTTTAAAAAATGAATCTCTGTTTTTCACTCTTTCCCCATTGAAATCAACGGGGTCCGCCGCCATAGCGTTGAATGGCGGGCTCCACCGTTGCCGTCAATGGGGTTTCCCGCCATAGGCTTTCAATGAAGAAACCGCCGCCATTGAAGCCTATGGGAAAATCCAACAAACTTTACATCTGTCCATACTCCGTCTGGTTGTTCGGAGAGGGCTGGGAAGGGTCATACATTAAAGCCGGAACCTTGGCTACATGCCACCCAAATCCCACCCCTCTGGTCATTCCAGAACCGGAGATATGGACGTATCTTTTTCATCATTTTACACTTAGTCGTTTTTACGCCACGCGGCTTTTCCCCATTGGAATCAATGGCCGGCGCCGCCATAAACAATGCATGGTGCACGCTGCCATTAGATTCAATGGGATCTCCGCTCCGCCATTGAAGTCAATGGCGCGACCCTCCTTCTCCGCTCGACCCCTTACGGGGGTCTCTCATTCCTGGACCCGGTGTGGATCGTGTGTGGGGGTGCCTAGGAGCTAGGGGCAAAAAGAACTTTATTCCCAGGGGCCCTAGAACCTAAGATTCCCACGCCAATTGTCTTTGAACTTGACCGAAGTGATTAAACGCTTTTCAAAGACATTGTATCCGCTTTTGCGGT
This sequence comes from Ascaphus truei, assembly GCA_036426205.1. Lineage (NCBI taxonomy): Eukaryota > Metazoa > Chordata > Amphibia > Anura > Ascaphidae > Ascaphus > Ascaphus truei. Next base: position 142,639 of record WSYH01000994.1, on the reverse strand, counting down.
CTGCGGTTTGGATGGCTGCCAACCTGTTCCTTGAGGCCGGCGTTGAGGAATCTCCATTGAAGTCAATGAGCCCATTGACTTACAATGGGAAACCGCCGCTCCTCCTCTCGGACGCCACCTGCTGGTCGTCGCTGGAAACCAGGTCCAAAACCGCTACTTCTGTGATTAGAACGCATGGAGTCGCAATGGCGGCCTACGGAAGGCTGCAAAATGGAGCCTGAAAAGGCGGGAAAAGGGAACAAAGGGCTATAATCACTAAATTAACATTAACCCCTTCCCTCCCGCATCAACCCTAGTGTATGTGTGAGTGCAAACACCAGGATGAGACATTACATTTACACAGGGGAATAAACATTTGGATACTGAAGCAAGGTAAAAAACACATTACTGGACCTCAGTCCAGTTAAACCCTTGCTTCCCAAGTGAGAGTAGAGGGTGGCCAAATGGGGTGAAACCCCTTTAATCCCGGGCCAAACCCCCTCTATCATGACATATATATATTGTGACAAACGGCTTACTCCGGGGCTCCACCGTCTGTCCAGGACTGTTAGAACACGGTCTTTTAGGGTAGGTTAAATGACGAGGCGTAATGTGCTGTTCCTTTAAACAGGCTACTGCCTGGTTTATTCAGCCCCAGGCACTGAGATTGCCACACTGCATACACAAGAAACACAAGCAAAACAAAAGCCTGCTCACCTGAGCAATAACTTAACTGAGGTTTTACCCTGACTAGGATTGGGGCGGCTTATCCGCTTCCAATAAACAAAAATAAGGAACTTTGCAATTTGATAAAGGTACAAAATGATTTAACCTGTTTGGGGAGAGGCGTTTCCCCTCTCTGCTTCCAGCAACCTTCCTGCCTCCAGTCTCTTGGGGAGAGGAACCAGGAAATCAGCCTTATATACCTGATTTCCATCTAGCAGGACAGGTGACAGAAATCAGGCAGCAGACAAACTCTGGTCTGGATCCCTCACCCCTCAGTTCCAGCACTTGCCAAACTGTGGGATGGAGTGCATGCATTCTGAGGCTGCACTTTCCAGCCTAAACAGGATACAAACTGTTCAGTATCCTGGGAGCCCTATATATGGAATTTATTACCATCCCCTGGTTTCTGTCACAATATATAGTACATATAGTGATATATATATGGCATTACCTGGAAGAAGGTCCCTCTCTGTGGACCGAAACATCGGTTGCGGTGCCGGTATGTTTTAATATAATACCTTTGGACTACATGATGCGGTGTTCTGTCTCTTTTTCTCTTTTTGCCAGGGTCATTCCTGGTTTATTTGATCTATTGACTATATAAGGGACAAGCATCTGTCTTTATGACATGGATGGAGTGTGCATTTCTGGACTGACATGTTGTATATATAATATATATATAATATATATATATATATATATTTTTTTTTTTTTTTTCTGACTACCGGTTCCTTTTCTCTAAATTGGTGCGCTCTTCTTGACATTTAATTTAAATGACCAGCAGATTCTTGCATCTGAAGCTGTGTGCCTCCACCTTTTTCCTTGGAATCTATTCTAGGTTGGCTGGTCTTATCTTGCCTATACTTATAGTGGCCATTATGTACAGTACATAGGCAAAATAGGCCTAATGCCAGCCTGGAGTAGGTGATAAATATTGGTGCTCTTTTTTTGGAGGTGACCTGATATCTCCATGTATCAGTGTTTAGTGACTAGCATGTGACTAAATCATTAGCTGTTCATTTCTCATTTGCCAGTAAGAATTGCGCCATGGTAAAAAGCCTTGCTTCTTTACTACTTGCAACATTGCTTTAGTGAATGAATAGGACACTAAATAAAACTGGTGTTAAATATCGATGAAATCTATTTTTGTATTAATTTATGGACATTAAGGGAATCCTCCCATAGTGTCTTTCTTACAATGCCAGAAACTTAAAGTTCCTCTAAAGACTTGCAGTCCATCCGAATGAAAGAGGAAAAGAAAGAAAGAAGGAAGGGGGAAAAAAAAGAAAAGAAAACCTATCAAAATTGTTCCCTCTGGTTCAAAAATATTATTTAAAATTTCCTTTAGTTTACACTCACCTATACTTTTGACTTAAAGGTTACTATCCTATCCTTCAGCAATTTATTTAGAAATAAATACTGGTGTAAAATTATTTTTAACAAGTCTGTAAAAATTCAGCAATTTCCTAAAAAAATAATCACCCCCAAAACGGTATCTTTGTAATCCCTACAACATCTTTTAGGAATGTTTCTTAACGTGCCTTAATATGGTATTTACTGTATAATTGTTGGAGTATATCAATGTGCCTTTGGAATGGATGTTTCAACTTAGATTTTAAAAAACATACATTTTGAACTATTAATTAAATATTAGAGAAGGTGTTACACGCCCGGGTTCTTTTACTTTGTGAGAAATCCACTATATGCTATAAGCTATAAGTTCTCTCCAACAACCGATATCTCTGTACAAATGTGAGTGCATTACCTGTGTGTTTTTGTGCCACATTATACCCTTATGTACACTGGCGACACACTTTATTCGAGCTCGGCTAGTCCCACGAATTCGGGTATACCCGGGTGTATTGAGGTTTGTGACTGTTTTCTGCCCGAGTGCATTGAGGTATTTTCCGGCAGGGATTGAAGCATTTTATTCCCGCTGGCTGCAATACTGCACAGTACATATATATATACTGCATTACAATTCATGAATTTATGCTATCTGGTAGACACGCAAAGCATTGCAGCCTATTAAATCCTAATCATTATCATTTAACAGATCAGCCGCCCGTCAGCCAGGCATGAACCCAGGCTGGGAAGGCAAATGCAACGGGGCTTGTCAGAGGTGAGGAGCGGCGCATTCCAGGTATCTGCCAGGTACATACCGGGTATTTGCTCGAATAAAGTGTGTCGGTGCAGTACTACACCATTGTGTGCTCACTTTCTTTATCATATCCTCGGGAGGTACACTCAGCATTTATGGACCCATCTAGCCCACCAGATGCACAGATCTAATATTACCATTATCAGAGGGCTCCAGTCAGGGAGAGAAGGATCTCTGACACGTCTGTTACCTATCCATTTATTGTGAGTGAGACCTATTTAGAGATTACTGTTTGCACATATTATTTATATGGTCTGCACTATTATTTCTTCCATTTTTGTCCCTGCATATTATCTCAAAAATTGAGCGCTCCCCTCACCTGGAAGACAACGCAAGAACTTTGGACCTGGACAGTCCTTTAAGGGTGTAGAGCTGCTGTTTATATATTTTTTCACATTTGGTGAAGGATATTTTATTCACTATATTTATTTGTATATTCTTTTGAAGTTCACATTTATATGTCACGTTTATATCACTTTAACAATTGTAATTAGTTCACTATTAGAAGCGCCCGGTACCATTTTTGTGTTGCATCACATAGATCCCTGTCCCGACTTCCGACCCGCCTCTGCCCACAAGCCCCGCCTACCAGAGCACACGCTCTGTCTGATGGGCAAGAACATGAAAAGCAGCCGCTTGAGGTGAGCATCAGCGCTGGAGAGCACAGCCACTCTCCACTATAAATTCAGCCTACACAGCCTCACCTGTCTGCTGCATGCTTTCTCCCCGCTCTTTGGCCCCATCCGCCAGGCTCCTGCCACCTCCCGATTGGCTGAATTACACAGCAGCAACCAATCAGAAGCTGCCCAACCCCCTAGCAGCAGCAGCCCTGCTCTATCCCATGTCCGGTATTATCTCTCAGGGGAACCAAATACCGGACACCTGGCAACCCAAAGAGCGAGCCGGGGTGCCGGGTGGGGGGAGAGCATTGGTGGGCACGCATGGGCTGGGCGCGTGGGGCCCCCATATGCTGTGGGACTGCCGGGCAACTGCCCAGAGTGCCCATACGTTAAGACGGCCCTGTTCCTCACATAATACTGCCATGATTATTCCTTCATCAAGCAAGTTTATATACATGTTATATCTTCGCATCAGAGTTGATACTGACTTGTGTCTCTAACCAAGTTTTGGTAGCACCGATCTATGGAACTTTGTTCTGTTCTAGTCTAAATACAAACTGAGTTGTATGTTTGTGTGTTCCAGTGTTCATTAAAAATCATATAATATGCAAAATAGCTGCACATTGACTGATTTACATGACTTCTATGAGAAAAAAGAAACATCAATTTTAAAAGTGGTCACATGCCTCCTCATTTATAATCAGCTATTTCTGGAATGCGTGAAAGAACACAAAAAAAGCTACCTCAACAAAACATGTATAAAAATGTACAAATCGTTGGTGTTCTTCCAGTGCAGGGAATAGAGATTCATTGAAATGCAACATGGTGTAAAGAAGGGCTTATTAATATCATCTATGCCATCAACCAGGTGATATTCTGTAATTTAGCATTTTCTTAAAATATATACCAATACACTTTTTCATACTCAGACTATGTTAAATCCCAGCTGAAAAGAGCAGCTGATTTATATAGTAGAGAAAATTACATTGAGACATTCCTAAAATGGATTGTTGTCAGACAGTATGTGCATTAAGTAACACTTTTCACTATCGTTCTGTTGTCCTCTTCCCCTATATCGTTATATGATACAGGTGGGCTAAATTGATGCAAGGTACTCCAAAAAAATTAAGGATAAAAGAGACATATTCCCAACTACTCTTTCAATGTCAAGAATAGCTACTCTGGAAGGTTGACATATTGTAAAGGGCTAGTTTCACTTAAGGTCAATGAATGAAAAAGTTGGTGATAGCAGTGTTTAACACCACTTTTTTCCATCAACCTACTCATAAAAATGGTCAGCCATTTAACCTACTGTAGTATTGATTAAGAACTCCCTCTCCAATGTACAGTACGAGTCCCTTCACTCACCTACACTCAAATCCCTCGGATTTCTCATACCTGGCTACTCCTTGCAATATCCTTCTTACCACACACTTGAACAAATGCACTTTATTAATTAATCAAATATTTTACCAGGAAATATACTGTACCGGATTTTCTGGCCTAGCCTGACCCACCCAATCTCACATTGGCCCCTGTGGTCTAACCAGTCCCCATTACAGTGTAGTGTCTGGTGGTGCACCTGTTGGCAACAGGACTCCTGAGTCTCCCGCATGATGTTGTGTGGGGATTGCCAACCCAGACAGGTATCTGAGGTAGTGTGCTTGAGTCCTACCTAGATCCAGTGCAGCGCCTCCAGCTCATCAGGATCCCAGCGTCCGCTTGTGGATGGGGACTGGTTGAGGACTAATCCTCCGTGGTGCACTCACTCTGTCTAATCACTCCACACTTACACACGAGGGGTATGGTTAACAGGATCATCTTTATTGATTGTCGGCGGGCCAGCTGCCCCTCACAGGGTGGGTTGTATCAGTCCGCTCATGTTCACCGAACTTCCTTTGAAAGGTTGTTTTCCCTAATTGGTGGATTCCTATATCTCCCCTTATGGGAGCTCGTCCCTTTGTGCCCAGGTCCCTGGTCACAGTCTTATAAGCTGTCTCCTCCCAAGCCTGCACTCAGACTTGCTCCTTGTCTCATAGTCTCTTACATAACCTTCCAACAGCTTCTGAACTCCTCCTCTAACAACTCAGCAACTAACTTTTTGAACAGTGCTGTGCCTTATGTATCCTCTGGGGGCTGGCACAACTCTGACATCACTAATCATGGATTCAGAGCATGTGACCACTCCCATCCATACATAGGGCACCTCACCAGGGTGCGAGGGCAAACCTCCATAATTACTGCTGGCATGCCCATAACTTACCAGGCCTTTCTGTCAGCAGGAGAGATGACTGCAGCCATTTTACAGCATGGTTACATTATCCCCCTGGTGAATCTGGGTTTAAGTACCTTTCTTCAGGAAGCACTGTAAAATGAATGACACACATAATTAGTATAACATTACAGATTCACAACATATTGCGCCAAGCAAGCCCTGACCAGCAGCCACTAGCTTACGCAATAGCCATCCTGTTCCCCCCTAGTAATAGTGGCGAGGATCAGGTTTCTTGACTTCCCGACCCCCCATGTCCAGGACGGTCACGCTATAGTCACGCGACGACCCCCTTTCAGGCCGGTATACTACTTTGTGTTTATAGACACTCCTGCCTATGCTCCACACCCGCATAAGGTGCGCTATCCTCTCTTCAGCTCTGCTGCCCTTAATGGCACCCCCTTTATTGACCATATATTCCTCTATGGTCTCTCGCAACCATCTGTCCCTATTGTCCTCAATCTCCTGCATGAGGGGTTCTGGGACATATGGATATTCCAAACCATGGGAATATTTATATTTGGCAGTAATGGCCCTTTCAGCCCGGCTACACCTTATCAAGTTAGCGTTTCCTGCTCTCCCTGGTAATACCCAAGACAGGGGCTCATCTGGGTCTACAGGGTCTGCCAGGATACTGGGACCCTTGGGCTTGATACTGCCGTGGCAAATTTGGAACCACCGCTCCTGCATCTCCTTTTGGTGTTTCTCCGGCGTAAATTCCCCCTTAGCCCACCAGTAGTCCACTACATCTTCCCTTTGCAGAAGGAACCGAGTGCGGTCCATCCACCCCACATAACCCTCAAATAATGGGGCCCACCACCGGGTCTCCCTAACCTTTTCAGGCTCTGATTCCAGGGAATCTCCCTCCTCCGTGTCCCCCCAGGAAGACACTCCAGAGGTCCCGGTAGATCGGGACTTAGGCCATCCCTCACTCTTTGGCCTTACTTCCAACTTTACTATGGCCACTTTAGGTCTCCATCTGGACTCAGATGTCTCCCCCGAATATCCTCCACCCACCGACCCATCGTCGGATGTGTAACTTGCCAGTCTCTCCCCAGTCCGTTCTTCACCGGTTCCCTGGGACCCTCCCGACATCCCCAAACTGGACCTGGACCCACGGGAAAAGGTGACAGGGGCAGGGGTTTTAACTATGGCATGGGCTTGGGCGTAAGGACGGGCAGATGGTATCCGCAGGGTTCCGACCCGCTCTCTACCTTTGGATTGTCCCGGATCACTGCGAGGACTCTCCACTGGCTGAGCCTCACCTATCTCGGCTCTTCTCGCAGCCTGCCAGCTCTTGGTAGTCACAGGTGATCGGGAAGCGCTGCCCGATCGCCGAGGCATTGTGGTTCTTTCTCCGGTCGTTCCGCTACCTCCGCCGGAAGTGACGTCATCACCGGAACCGGATATGCCTCCATCTTGCGATGGATCCCCATGCGGGATCTCTTCCTCCATGACAACGTCCGGAAGCTCCGCCGCCTTCTCGTGCACCGCCTGGGCTTGACACCGCCTCTCCTGTACGGAGCCTGGTAAGTACAAGGGCTGCTCTTACCGCTCCGCAGGGTGGGCGTGGATCGCCCGTCACCGCTGGACCCGCCGGTCCCAGGAATGGAAGGGCTCCGACTCTCTGCCTTCCGCTCCACTGGCGACACCCGACTCCTCTCACCGATACTCCCGGTAGGTGGCACTCTCCTCCCGTTTTCTCCACAGGATACTGCCACAGGCCGGATCACCGCACCGGACGGCACTCTGGGTTCCTCATCGGAGGAATCCGCCTCCATTCTGCTCGGGGTC